>PVJO010014436.1:0-48287 GCA_004026905.1 Hystrix cristata
GAACTAAGGTCCTTTCATCATCTGTAGGCTGAGCCGAGTGTCCTACACTGTGATTTGGAATAAAAATTTGTCTTTCTGTCCCACACATACTAATGCCATTTTCATCACATTCTTCAACTTCTTTTCTTAGTCACATTATCCCCTATAAAAGGAATGATATACTATTTACAAAAAGCCCCTAAAAATATGTATTTGAGTAGAAATACCATCGAGTCAGGTGAAATGATGTGATATTGTGTAACAAGCTCTAGACTGTGAGGTAAATTTCAGTTACCTCTCTCGGTAGGCAGAGTAATCAACAATAGTATCCTCCCACACACCCAAAGTTCTAATGCTCAGAAACTATGATTATGTCAGATTGAAAACAAGATGAAATTAAAGCTGCAAATAGAAGAAAGATTGCCCACAGCAAGGACTGCAAGAGGGGGATGACCTTTAATTGTCTGAGTGGACCCAATATACTTACAAAGAGCTTTATAAATTGAAAGAAGATATGAGAAGCACTTTTAGATTGATGCCACATTAGAGAGTTTCTATCAACCATTTTTGGCTTTTTATTTTTATTTTATGTCTTTATTTATTTATTTATTTATTTTTGAGACAGACTCCTCGGTGTTAAGGAATTGTATTTTATTATATTAATTAAAGCATTTCTTTCTGGGCTGTCATTCAGAAATCTACAAAGAAATTTGCTACATGATAGCATCTTTTATCTTTTTATCCAAATTCCATTTTGCATTTCTTGGGTAGTAACCCGTACTTATGCTTTAGTAAACTGCTTTACTACCATTGAAACTACAAAAGCAGGTTTTAATCCAAGATGCCATCTCCTTCCTCAATGAAGGAGTCAGGTGCTACTGAATGGATACTATCCACTAGACTTCTCTGTGGAGTTTAAATCTTAAGCGGAGAAAGGACCAAGTTTTGAAATTGATTCATCCTAAGTAGCAATCAGTAGAATCTGATCATTAGCTTCCTGATTTCTACTTTCTTTTAATTGTTTCTTATTTTGGTTTTGGCTCCCATCTTTCATGTCAGGTCCATGACTTACTCCAGAACCTTCCGGCAAATCTATATGTCATTGAGGGATGTATACAAATGTACTGGCTGTTTTTAATCAAATTCCTCTATATGAAATATCAGTAAGCAATGCTGTCCAAATGTAACTATGGGCAACATGGCAACATTTCTCTATATGCTCATTTCTCCATAGGGAAATAGTTCACATGGAACTCTATTTTATCCTATCTAATTCTATGTGAAGTTCACTACTAAATTCCAGAATAAGCAACAGACACTCTCAAGTAACACACTGAGCTCTGTAATTAATCTGAAAAAGTTACTCCATTTTGATTCAAGATGAAAGACATGTGGAGTCAATACAGTGTGTAACTTCTATTAAAACACAGGTCACTCTGTAGAGAAATTAATACAAGGTACCTCAGATCTGAGATGACTCATCTGACCATTAAAGGGGCACTTCTTTCAATAATATCTAAGGGGGACATGTGCATAGAGGCCCAGAGTCAACAAGGAAATCATCTTTATTAATTCACTGAAGTCTTATCAGAATAAACTACCATGGGAACCAAGAAGATCATGTAATTAATAACATGGGGCATCTTTATAAATGTAATAATGAAAGATCATTTATGAAGGGTAAAGGAACCATTTTCAGGATAAGGGAAAATAGAAAGCAGGAGAAACTCCTTCCAATTCAAGAGACTACTTCTAAGATTAGTGGCTTTTTACCTGCAGAAGACACCAAGATTACAGGTCTGGATGCAAAATCATCTAGACAAAAAAAAAAAAAAATCAAGAAAACTGAAACTATATGTGAAATCTAGTTATAAATTTCCAACTAATTTAATTGGTATTCAATAAAGTGACAGTAATTCCCAGTCTACCGAATTTGCCACTTTTGTGATGACATTTTAACCCATGATGAAGGAATCTAGTGAATTAGCTTTGAACTTTTACAGGAATTCTATCACTGCAAAGTTATTTATATATTCAACTGACATCTCAGGAGCACCATGCATGAGACAGAAGACAAACCAGTGCAGGGAGAGAGAGGTAAGATGAACAAAATCCTCCTCTGATGCAGATCACATTGTAGTGGTGTAGAAATAAACAAGGTCAGTCAAATAAGCTGGCATATAATATAATGATGATAACTACACTAAAGAAAATCAAAAAGTATAAAAGCTTAGAGAGCAATAAGGGTGTAAAAGTTCAGTCCAGAGATTAGCGAAGGGTGCTGTCATTTTAATAGCTAAATGTGGGGAGTGGCCTACATGTCCATCAACAGATGAATGGATAAAGAAAAATGTGGTATTTATACCCAATGGAGTGCTACTGTTGTGTTGTAAAGATAAACTCGAATCATATGTAGGAAAACAGATGCAATTTGAGACCATAATGTTAAGTGAAATAAGTCAGACACACAAGCTTAAATATTACAGTTTCTCTTACATTAATAATGCAAAACGTAAAGAACAAAATAAAAGATAGGTAATAGGAAATAGAGAGAAATATCTTTTACAGAAAAAGGGAAGGGGACCAAGAAATGGAGGGGGAAGGCAGAGGTGGGGAAAGAGATTAAAAAAATAATAATAAGACCTATTATGTAGATGTGCCAACTCTTCATGGGGAATGTGATCATTGTCTGGGGCTTTAGCTCGGTGATTAAGAACACATTGGGCATAGTTAGGAACCGCAAGCAATTTGATCTGGCTATATCACAACGGGCAAGGAAAAATGATCAGCAATACACTAAAGAGTGAATGACAGGCCAGATCGTGTAGGATCATATAGACCAAGGTAAGGAATTGATTTTACTCTAAGCATGGTATTGAAGCAACTGCACCAGAACAGTGACATTAGGTAATTTACCCATTTAAATGGTAAGCAACACAACATCACACCAAAGGTAATGAAATAATATAACAAAAATAAACCACTAACATTATCATTGCAATACATATTATTATTATTATTGAAAGTACTAAAATCAATTGATTTCAAGAAGAAAAAAGTTTTTGTTTTATTTTAAATCTTGCCAAAGACTATTTATATCTGCACTTTATCTTAATAAGATAAAGATCAGATACATCTTATTATTTTCATAAAACCTTAAATAATTACGTGTACAACTGAAATTCAGTGCTGAGAATATTATTTTGGAAAATAAAATGTCCAGTCAAATATAATGATTCAGTATGAGAAATTCATTTAACACTAAGTCTACACCTCTTTGATTTACTTTTTTTTTATCTTATTTATCTTGTCTTTTTTCCCATTAAAATAGCACCACTTAGGACAGAGATTGCGTCCATTTTGTGCACTGTTGTGTATCCAGTACCTATAACAGTGCCTGGAACATAGTAATTACTTAAGATTAGACACTGAACAAACGGGGTAAGCTAGAGGAAACAAAAGAGAAAGAGTAAATGCCCCGGGTCACCGTAATATGATTGAGAAGAGAGAGAGGAATCCCAACAGAGATGAAAAGGCAGGTATTCATACAGTCAGGAGAAAGTAAGGAAATAAAGGAACATGGTCAATTTTTCTAATGTTTCCAAGTATTTCAGACCATTGAAAACTGACCATTGAGCTAGTTTCTTACATTCCTCATCAAAATACCAGACACTTGCAAGGTAAAGGAGAAGAGGCTTACTTTCCTCACCTGGCTATTCCACTGTCAGCTGGGTCCAGTACAACAGTCTAAGGAACAGCATAGCAGATGAAAGCTGCTTAAGTCCTGGCAGCCAGGAAGCAGAGAGTGAAGGGGGGAGGAGCCAGGGAGAGGGGAACTGTATATCCTTCCGGTTCGGGACCCCAGAGACCAGACACTTCCAACCAGGCCCACTTCCTAACAGTACATTTAGATATGGACTCCTCTGTGGGCTCATATGTGTGTGAATATATACCCCTCATGACCCAGTCACCCTCCAAATGCCCCTGCCTCTTAACACATGACATTTTGGGGGGACATTTTAGATATAAACCACAACAGCCTGCCAAGTCAATCACATGAAAATAGTAGTTTCCATAAAATGGAAAGAACAAGTGAGTCTTCCATTTCCAGATGATACAATTCAAGCAGAAGATGAACGCTGAGAGTGAAGGATCTTCCCAAAAAGCAATAGTTTCTAGAAGACTTGCTATTAAAAGCTGCAGAAAATGGGGAAGGGAGAAATAGCCACAAGGAAATATGGGATGAAGAAAGGCATGCTTAGTGAAGCTAGAGCGGTCACACTAGATTAATAAATCTCACATTTTCATGGCTGGAATACAATAGATAGTTGTATTTGTGTTTATGTTACATATTTATAAATATGTTTACTTATTTTACATGTATATATAATATAGAATAAGTAATTATTTTATTTGTATATTTCAATATATAAAATGCATAATTATTCTATAGACTATTCTATAGACTATAGACTTCTATAGTCTATTCTATAAACTATGTATAATTAGTCTATAGAACAGTTCGGTTCTCAAACAAAATTCTTCAACAAAATTTTGCTTCCATTTGCAAACTACACACCAGGTGAGGAACAGGACGGTGGCCATCTTCCCTGCAAGAACACAAATGGAGACATCTTCCTCAAAATCATAGAATGAATTAAACTTGTGATCCAAGGCACCTGTACCTTGATTGCTGAACTTAATTATCTAATTGTTCATGAACGAAAGAAACAGAAGCATCCGTGAACTGAGGTATTACTGTACCCTCATCTGTGGCCATACAGAGAACCAGGCTGGCAAGCTTTACTTTATGGAGCTATCTCACAGGCTACAAAAATTTTGGTAAGACAATAGTGAAAAAAAAGAATAATGTAGCACCACAAATGTTAAATTGTGTGTGTTTGTGTGTGTGTGTGTGTGTGTGTGTGTGTGCGCATGTGGTACTAGAGACAGTTTATTATAGTGGGCTCATTGTCATATAGGAGTATTTGATATGGATGAGGTGATTATCATAAGGAAATGAGTAACAATTTGTGTTTTTCATTGTGTATTCACATTATTTTCCTTCCCAGTAGTCATCACAGTACCATAGATTTTACAAGGGATTCGTTAATGATAGGCAGATCTTAAAAATATTTAATTTGTGCATTTTCTCTAATTCTTTATAAGCCAGTGTCTTATGTATTCCATCTTATTTTGTCTGAAATAGCTGCTGAAAAAGAAATATATAATTTACACTCCTGTATCTGTAGATGAAATTGATAATTTCAGCACAAATTTTGTCCGAGTTAAAACCCAGAAATTTTTTCCCTTTATCAACATACTTATTACTTTGTTTTCTGCAGAGTAGGTCCATTTAATGTAGTGACTAAAACACTAGACTGCAGTACAGTTCCATCTTTGGCTAATGTTGTATATTGTCTCTAGATCTGCTCCACAAATAACCAGTAATTATCTCTCATTAGTCTTACACTGTATTTTCTTTCATCGTTGATATGGTTCTGACCCTATTACACATTTCATTCTATAAAAATGTTCACAGGTTGGATATGAATATGAATCTATTCTTTTTAGAAAACTAACTTGGCATTAACATTCCACAAACAACACTAAGTACTATTAACTATCCCCTGAGACAAAAAAGAGAAAACGATAGCAACACTCCAACTCTACTACCCAGCACTGTGTAGGCTATTCTAAGAATTTTTGTACTGGGATTTCTGCCACATTTGTCACTTATGATAGGTGTGATAAACAGCAAGTGTTTTAAAAAGCACAATATTAATAGTAATAATAATAATAACATGAGAAGAGGTGTGGTGGTAAAATGTATTATGTAGAACCAATGTGGCACCTGGCCTAGATCAGAATTGACTTTGCCGATTATCAGCTATGTAACTACGGACACGTTCAATGATTTTCCCATGACTGAGGTTTTCCATTTGCAAAATGATTATAAAAATAGACTTGATTTACTGCATTGCTGTTAAGAGTTGCAGGAATTAATGTAAAGTGCTTAGGGACACGCCTAGTGTATACTAATGATATGCACTAGAAGCTGTCGTTATAGCTTACATTCACTGTGTGCTTAATGTGTTCCTAAAACCTTCATGTGGTTACGCCATCGAACTTCCCAACTATGACTAAGAAGTGTATTCTAATCTTACTCTCACTTTACAGATGGAGTAATAGAAAACAGCGTGACCAAATTATTTCCCTGTGGTACACAGGTAATGATCGTTGGAACCAAGGTTTTGATCCAGATGATGGAACTCTGGAGACCACTCACTGAACTGCCACAGTTTGTGCTCCGAGTACAGGGCATTAGGGATGACTGCAGCCAAAGCAGCTGTACTGGTTCCGTATGAAAACAGAAACTAATCCTGGGAACTCAGCACATATTTGATGGAATTTTATGTTCAGTTTTTATACTGAACATTAAACTATGAATGCACAAACATTGTAGAGTTCTGGAGGCTGATTATGATAACTCAATAAAAAAGTAAAGGTGCTGCAGATGTTAAACTCATTTGTTAACTAGCAATACATATAAAGTGCAATTTTCATGTTCTTCGTAATTTTTAGAGTCAAAGACCTAGACATTTTATAGTCAAAGACACTTGAAAATTCTGAGCAAAGTTATAGACATTCAGAAGGCATTTAGCACACAACGTTAGGTATTTTTGAGCTTTCTAAAGCTCATCCATATGCTCTGGTCGACGAAGTCCTGATTGAGCTGGACATGGTGGCACATTCCTGTCATTCCAGCACCCTGGGAAGCTGTGAGAGGAGTTTAACAAATATGAGTCCAACTTGGACAAATTAGGGACTTAGTGAGACCCTGTCATTAAAAAAAAAAAAAAAAAAAAAAAAAGAAGAAGAAGAAGAAGAAGAAGAAGAAGAAGAAGAAGAAGAAGAAGAAGAAGAAGAAGAAGAAGAAGAAGAAGAAGAAGAAGAAGAAGAAGAAGAAGAAGAAGAAGAAGAAGGAGGGCTGGAAGTGTAGTTCAATGGGAAGGGCCTGGTTTCAGTCCTCAGCACCAAAACAAAACAAAACAGAATAGAACACAACAAAACAAAACCTTAATTATTACAATACTAGAAGTACTATCTAGCACCCTTGCTGTACCTATCTAAACCTCAATGTGTCAACATGGACGTTACAAAATGTATCTACATGCAAATTTATGTTAAGCTTCTATTTCAGATATTAGGCCTATATGGATAACTTAAACATTTATTACTTTCAAAAACAAAGATAAAAAAACTTTGCATTTTCCTTAACAGTAGCTGGATCTTAAAACTCACAGAATTCTGAAGACAAAATATGCTCACTCAGGGACATTGTTTCTGTTTTTATAAATGATTGTTTTACAGAATAGTTGAGGGAAGCAACTTATTTTCTATGATTTTTGAAAAACTGGCAATGCTCACTGCTCCCCATCGGGTTTATTTTGGGAACTCAGAGTCTAAGTCCCTAAAGAAGTGCACTATATTATCCTGCATATTACTCTCCTCAGGGCGTGCTACCTTCTGATGCAGGTCTTTATTTCATTTTAACGACAACTAAGGCTCTGTGAATTCCAAAGGGTCTCACAATCACCAGCATTTCAGAAATGCAGCTTGGTGCATCTCTTCTGTAATAGGCAAGGTTTTTCGCATATTCTAGACAAAGTATATCACCCTCGACATTTTAAGCAGGTAGATGAGTTTCTCCTAGGAAACCAGCTGCATAAGTGATTGTCATACTTTGCAGAAAATATAGTTATCCGATACAAGGCCATATTCTAAAACTTCGGCTATTTTGTGGGAGAATGAAGATCTAAGGATCAAGAGACTATTTTCTTGTAAAAACTAACTTAGGTCTAAACTTTTCATTGTTAATCACTACCTACCTCTAAATTTTTGCCTATGAAAACATGATGAACTTCTGTTTTCCTAAGCTGCAATATTTTATATTTTATATGTATACATATAATATATAATATAATGTACATGCACATGCATATATATTTGTGCTACAGTGATATAATAAGAATTATAGATTTGTTCTTTCCTACCCAGCAGCTGCTATAATCCTTAGAATCACCACAGTGTTTTTTGCCCAGAAGATGATTGGTGACCGGGAGGATGCCCTGAGAACTTCAGAAGTGGAACTAGTCACCTGAAAGAGCAGGGAATTGATTAGGAAACTGGGACTTTCAGATGCATGACACAACAAGGAGGGAAGAGACTCAAGGTTGAGTTCATTACCAGTGGGCAATGATGTAATTTAGGCCTGGGTAATAAGGCCTCCATTCAATCCCAGAAAGACTGGGCTCATACTATTTTCAGAAAGTTGAACATATGGGGGCGCCTGGAAGATAGCATGCCAGAGGAGGGCACAGAAACTCCACCTCTCTTCCCTCAAAACCTAACATATCCTCCATCTGGCTGTTCATCTTCATCTTTTATAATATCTTTTATAATATACCAGTACATGTAGGAAAGTGTTTCTTTGAGTTCTGTGAGCTACCTTAGCAAATTAATTGAATCTAAGGTGGAGGTAGAGTTGATTTTGAGTTACAGCTTTTCGATCAGAAATATAGGTAATAAACTACTACTTGCCATTGGCATGTAAACTGGCGGTCAGTTGTGGGATAGAGCCCTGAACAAGCAGGATCAGATAGTCTCTTCAAGTAGACAGTATTAGAATCCAATTGGTTATGTAGGACACAGAACTAGTATCAGTGGGAGAATTGCTTGGTACATGGGAGGAAAATTTCATACACGTGATCACAAAGTATTCTGTGCTGTACCGAGTGAGGGTGGGAAAAATACTTTAGTTTTCCTTTGACTCTATCACTATTATTTACTTATTTAATTTAGTGCAATATTTGTACTTCTGAAGATAAGATGGAAAGATTTATCTTACTTTCATTTTTCCCCTAATTGTTTATTTTTAAAATTGTGACTAGAAATGTGAATTATTTTTAATTAAAATTATGGATTTTCCATTAAATGTAAAACAACGTAATTTCTTTGAATCTGTTGAAAAAAATGACACATTCACAGGAAATCATGACTATTTAAAGAAGAGGAAAATGTATTGTGGCTAACTCTAAGCATTACATAGAAACAAAGATGTGACAGATAGCTCACACTTACTTAAGATTTATGTGTGCGACAGTTTGGGGATGAATCACACGAACTGTCTTGGGTTGTTTCAGAGATTCTGTGTTGTGGTACTGGCACATGCAGGCAAATTCATTAACACACCCACACATACATATGCACATGGACACATACACACGATAAAAGAATGCAGTTTCTCCTTCTACAAAAATAAAATGGCAAATATCACAGATTTCTCTCTTATGCATGGTTGTAAAATACCCTAAATAGATTTTGTTATCACTCCACAGAACAACATGTTTGTCTTAAAGATGCCATTAATTTAGAAAACACTCTTTTGATTCTACATTATGCCCATGACAAGATTAAATTTATGGGGAAATGAATAAAATTATTATTTGTCATGGTCCACACTTGTTAAAGAAGTGGTAATCACTTTAAAGGATGAATGTTAAATTGGGAGTTCTACAATATTTTTTTTTTTCCGTGAAGGGGCTGGGCAAATACCAAGGCTGACACAGAATTCTTAAATGTTAGTGCTGATTCAAATAAAAGACTATGGTTTTTAAAAATCACTTATGATAAAAATAAGGAAGAATTATCCATTTGAGTAAGATTAGTCACATTCTGTCTAGTGCAAATATTCCTTTCTAAAAATACTCAAATGCTAAAATGTTTGGAAATATCTACTAGATAGAGCAGTTGTAGAGTTAGTGATCTTTGTTCTGTGTTGTCTATTATATTATTTCTAAAAGGAGTGGGCAGGTAACAACAGTCAGAGCAAAAGTAGTGGCTTCTGTTTTAAACAATAATAACTTTCAAATGAAAACTTTTCCTGTCCCCTCAATTGACCAATGGAAAAGAAGACTGCTTAAGTTTGCTTATCTGTACAATAATATATAATCATGGTATTTTGTACACTTATCTTCATGTTTCTTTGAAGAGTACGCTTTAGCTAAAATTTTGTAGTAATCGGACAAAATGGATAATCAATTGTTTCAGGACTGACAATTTGTAAGAAGTGAAAATGAATTGTGCGGTCCAGCAGTCCTTTGGCTTGACACCACAGGCGGAAATCCCGCTCTAGCATTTGCAATGTACACGACTGCTGTGGTTTGGATCTAGAATGCCCCCCAAGAGCCTTATGTGTTTAGAGATGGGATTTCTGGAGCTGACTGGATTATGGCAGCACTATAGCTGGTAGGAGGTGATAGAAGGGGGATAAAGGCCAGGCTCGGGGCGTTTCAGTTAGCAACAAGGACTCCACTGGCATTTCAACTTGAGACTGTGTGTGTTATGCCCTGCAGGTAATTTGTCATTATTCTGTGCATGTCCTGAGTCTATGTGGGATACTGAGATTAAGGATAGTAGAATAATTAATCTGGTGGAAGACATTTCAAAACAGCCCAATGTTTTGACATGGGCACTACTGTTAGTGTTTAATCAGATCTAGAGTGAGAAAGAAGTGAAAAAGCCCTTTAAAAAGTCAACTTTACCAGAAAGGATGTACCTGCAAAGTTGGAGCAAAGGAGAACTAAAAAGATGAACATTAAAAAGAAGCCAAGTACTTTGCATCGAGATAGTAAGAAAGATACTTTGAGGGCATCTCAGGAGTTAGTGAGAGCCTGATCTTCACAGGCACAGAAGTGAAAAACTGCTTTGAGAAAAGAGCTGTGGGGCACCGTGCTGGAGAATGGTTGCATCCCAAATCAGTTCCCTTGAATCTGCTTCTCAGGGCTCAGCCATGCGGGCTCTTAGAGGCTTCTGCACCTTGCTCCGAAGGGGCCCAGTCACTGCTCTGTGACCAGGGATAAGTTACCAAGCCTGGTGTCTCCGTTTTCTCACCTACATAACAGAGATAACAATAACATCTACCATTTTCAGTTTTTACAGAGCTTAGAAACACACTGAATAACCTTAGTGCAGTGTCTGACATTGAATGATTTTAACTTCAGTGCTTGGTAAATAAATACAAGGACATTCATCAGGTCTTTTTATTCTAAATATCTTTATATCTGTGGTTCTCATACAGTCCATACAAGGGCATCTTGCCAAGTGCATGAACCACAGTAGAAACAATGCACGGCCAGCCCAAGTCATGCACTGTTGCCAACACCAGTGGAATTATGAGTTTCAAATGTAGAATTACAAGGACCAACGCAGTGCTACTGGCCAGAGGCTTGCTGACACCACAGAGGACTCATTCAGACTACAATCATCGTAAGTGAGCTTATTACATTCCTTTGGCTCAAAGAGTAGCGCTGTTTATTTATATAAGAAATTAAAGAAAAAGGGGGAAGATTGATTTTCTTTCTTTCAGTATACCTTCATGTAAAAGAAGATTAAATTAAACATTCAAATAATCAGCAAATATTCACTGAGCACCCATGCAGAGTTAGAAGATTGCATCTTTAGAACAGCTTTTCCTCAAAAAGCACATTTGTCTCAGGTTACAGAGTCCTTCCTGCTGACCACTTCGACTAGGAATGTTTTTGTGGTTTTTAATTTTCTTAATTATAAAAGAAATCTTAGATATTTCATAATTTACTGGGTTTTTTTTTTCTGTAGGTTATATAACTGCTGGTCTCATATTATTTGTATTACCCTGCATCAAATTTCCCCCAAGCCCCATCAAATAGTCTCAATTAAAAATTATGCGTAAATAAAAGAGGAAAATGATTAAGGTCTTTACATTTTGGAAAAATTCATATATTTATTTATATATAAAAATTCATATATTTATTTATATATAAAAATTCATATTTTTATTTATAAGTTACAGTGCTTTAAGAAAAATAGTGTGTATGTGTGTGTTTCATCAAACACAATTGTCTGCTCTATCTCCATGCAAGAAATTAGTTTTCTGTGATCTAAGATTTTTATTTTTGTGTTACCCCAAATCTCTGGAAAATTCTTTAAAACTCAGAAAATTTTCAAAAGTCATTCATGTATGAAAAATAAATTGCTAATTGAGAATTTAAGTTACTTGTGGCAGAAAACAATATCTAAGGTTATGTGGTTATTGTCCTGATTTTAAAAAACAAAACAGTCCCTGTAGAAAATTCCTTCTGGTTGTCCCTTCATGTACTTGTTCAGAGTATTTTTAAATGAAAAAATTGATCAAACTACTCCAAAGGTAGGTGAACATCATGAGAAGAATTTTCCAATAAAATTGAAAAGTTTAACCAGGGGATACTGAATATATTTGAAAATGGAAAAACACACATTTTCATACATATATATGTGTATGTATGTGTATATATATACATATATGTGTATGTATGTGTATATATACATATATGTGTATGTATGTATATATATACACATATATGTATAATGCATTCTAGTGAATAATTCATTGTGCGAATATTTATTGTACACAAAATGCATGACCAGTATAGGCTAGCTTTTGAAAAAGAAATAAGTAGCATTTGTTCACAAGAAAAACCAGAGCTTGATATTGTTTCCAGCCAGTACGTCTCTATTGAAATAAAATGGAGGAAATTTGCTTCAGATTTTTCCCAACTATATCAAAATCAGAGAGTTTTTTGTTTTGTTTTGTTTTGTTTTGTTTACAAACTGTCCTTGGTTATGGCCTTGTTCACTAAAACAAGACTGAACCACTCGGGTAACAATGTGTTCAGAACTTCTGAAACATGTCCTGCTAACGTAAAGTGTAACTGTGTACTTTCCTCCTGTGTGGGTTTTCTGCTCCATTTCACTACAATATTTAAGCTTCATGAGGTCAGGGATGTTTGCTGTGTTTATAAATATATTTTATTTTTGAATGCTAGCTGGTACATAACAGACAAGCAAACAAATGTGAGTGAGTAGATGAACCTCCCTTTGCGTTTTTATGCTCCCTGTGCGGCTTCATGCCCTTCTGGATCTTCTTTCTGTTCTTATTGTTGTTTGTTTTGTTTTGATGAAGTTTGGTGATTGGGAGGACCTTGGTGGAGTCAGGCCTGCTGAACTGGTACTTACTGGCTGTGATACTGTGGCAAAATCTATTAAGCTGTCAGTATTGAGCTTCCTTCTCTAAAAAAAGGAGATAGTAATGGTATAAATTCTGGGAGTATATTTTAGGTATAAACAGACAACCTATGCAAACGTGTTTTCAAAATACCCACACTGGCAGGTTGTGTCCACTCTGCAAGTGTAACTATTATTCTTCTAGTCTAACATATGATAAGTGAATTACAAGGATTGACTTAAATTCGCTATGTGATTTGTTATATACCTGGTCATTTTCTGCCCTTAGAATGTCTTACAATAGATGAACTTATCTCAAGCCTTTCAAATAAAGATTGAATTGGGTATTTTAAAGTTTTTAATCAAAACATGCATGAAGCATCTGCTTATCAGATCTGATTTGAGTAGACATTCCATGATGAGGTAGAAGGGAAAATACGGTGTAGAAGTTGAAAGGTACAAGACTATGGAAACATCATTGACACTGGATTGCCATGAATCTTAGAAAGGTACAGTGGATGGATAACAAAATAAATGAAGGTATTTAAAGAAAATTTTTTGTTTCTTTTTATAATGAGTAGATTAATGGAAAAGTTTTTGGCTGTTAGTGTAGATTGAATTGTTGAAATCAAGAAACTTTGCAAAGACAGTTTACCCTCTTTGTAATATGCTTTGGACAGCAAAGCTTACAAATTCAGAAACCTTTATAGGTTGTACTGACGCATAAATATATTTATTAAAACAAAATGAAAAGCTGATGTCTTAATGATCCAAAAGCAGAAAGCATTTAAGTTCCATTAGAAAAGGAATTTTTTTAAAAGGAATTTTAGCTTTGGAAAAATCAACATTCGCTGCCACAAATATCCTAAACTGGCAAAATGTCAGGTGTGAATAGGAAAGAATAATAGATACAAAATATTTCTTAAGAGGAAAAATAATGTAACTCCATAACTGGCCCTATAAGAAGAATTAGAATGACTGTGTCAATGAAAACAGTAACATCCTAAAGTAGACTGCAAGAATATGAAATGTTTGGAGGAAGAGTCATTAAATTAGAACTATTTTAGGAAAATTTCTTTGTTTTTTTTTTTTCCTTAGTGTTACCAGTTATGATATATAAGGTATGATTAGAAAATAAAGTCTGTGTTTAATTAAAATTTTATTATGGTAAAAGACAAATTAGCATTTATCTTCCCTCATAATACTCCCTACTTCAAACACTTATCTCATCCTACTTGGCACTTTCTGAAGCAATTCTGGAAGTCCTCATTTGCAAGTGTCTTTATTTGTGTTGCAGCGGCTGCCTTCGTGTCCTGAGTCTATTCAAAACATATACTATTCATAGCCACTTTGACTTGGTAAAGAACCAGAAGTTGCATGGTGCTACAGGCAGTGAATAAGGTGGGTGGAACACACCACGATGATTTAATTTGACATAAATCACTGTAAAACATTTTGAATCAATTCAGGACATCAGAGCAGCCAGGAAAAGACTCTTATGAAGGAGAACTTCCAGAACTGCCTCAAAAAGTGGCAAGAACAATGGGATAAGTGTGTTCAAAGTCAGAGGGAATACTATGAGAGGGAAAAATGGCAACATGTCTTTTACTGTAATAAAATTTTATTAGTTATACATTCACTGTATGTTTTGATCATATCTCAAATACTACTGGAAAGTTTTGAATTGATATAGTACATTAATATATTATCATATTTAGCATTCCTAAAAAGGAGCTTTTTTTTTTTTTTTACTAACTGGAAGCTTTTCAAAACTAGACATATTGCCAGAACTAAAACAAACTCTAAACCTATGTAACTACTTTTAGTAGCGCAATCCTCCTTCATTTAGGACTATTACCGAGTCAACATCACAGTTTTTCTTCTATAAGTCAGTTTTACTGAGGCTTAACATTTGATGTCACTAAATGAAAGTGATACATGAATCATATCAAAATGGAAAAAGGCCATCTCTGAACTCTATTTCCAACAAATAGAACTTACAACTCCTTAGCAAAAGGAGGAAGCTTTTTTGTTTTATTGGCTTTCAACAAAGTTGTAGATACAAACATGAATTGGCTGATGCAGCAAAATTTTGTAGTTTAGTAGTTCTAAGATATTAGATGGCACTTGCTAAGATGCACACCAAAGTCTACCACTCTTATGAAATTAAATATGCCCTGTAACTTTCAATGAAATGCTAAAAGATGTATTAGTATGTGCAGATGTTCTTTCAGAATAATTTCACCTAGCTAAGTGGAGATGCAGTAGTTTTATGTTCTCATGATTCCTTCCTATGGAGATATTTCTTGTACAAACAGATACTAACCTTTTCCTACCTAAATCATTCAATAGCGCTATCACTTGATATGTGCATCCACGGTGAAGATTTTGGTTAAGAGAGCTAAATCATGTTGAATAGGTATTCAAATGATGTTTACAAGAAAGATGTTTTACTTTTATAGTATAATGTTAAGGGGAAAAGCAACATACAAAAATGTATGCAGAGCATAGTAATTTTAAAATGTAGCTTCAAGTTGTTAATAGTTTTCCACAAAAAAAGAATGTCTGAGTACTCATACCTTTGAATATGAATGAACTTGTGAGAGCGTCACCCAATGGAAAGTAGAAGAAGGGAGGCTGCTGGATTTCTGAGACTAAATCAGAAAAGGACACTGTCCTGAGAACTATATAAACACTTAAACAATTCTAAAACTTCTGTGATGGAGAATCTACATGAAGATGATCTTATGGCAACTCCAGCTTAGCCTCGCCCTTCACACAAACAGATGAGGGGAGAATTTGTCTCGGAAATGGATCCTCTAGCCCAAGTTGACCCAGTCCTCTGCTACGTGTGTCTCTATCCCCGGCTGAGGACCTAGACCTAGTGGAACATACATACAAAAGCAGGTTGCAGGTCCTTTCTGAATTTCTAAATAAAGAAATTCTTATGTGTATGAAATGGCTGCCTGACATCTTGGTGGTGGGCTATAGCTAGTGCACATAAGCTTTCAGGAATTGAACATTACATACTCATGAATTTTGCAAGTATTTCACAGCATAGCCATTTAAAAACACAATTTTATTTTTAAATCAGGATATTACATACACAAAACTCATTGTATCCTAAATATTTTACTATCTGAAGATAGGGATTATTCCCTGAATTTACCGTTTTCTATAATTCTTACCAAATCTGTGATCTTACTATTTAAGTAACTAAGTTATTCTACTTTTATTGTTATAATCAATCAATTATATGTATTAAAATAATTCCTTATTATGAATGAAAAATCGATGTGATGAATGCTAGTTTTTCAAGGCATCATCAATAAATTACACCTTTTTGAGGAGATGTGTAGCTTTCAAATATGGAGGGAAATTTTGAGTGATAGCAAATAGAAAAGAATGAAATTTTTGAATGAGAAAAGAATGAAAGAATGAGTTTTTTCTTCTTAAGACTTAAAATTAACTGTTACTCTGTTGAATTAGTAATATATGCTAGTATTTAGTGATTGCTTGAAAGAGCATATGCAAATTATTTTATGATAAAAATTCTTCAGTTTGTATATTAGTTCCATCCACTTACAAATCAACATAGCTCCTATAAATGGCCTCATAACCCTTATGAAAAAATACTTCGCCAAAGTAAAAGCCCATGTGAAATCTCATTTTACCTAAGCTTCTTACAAAATTAATTTTAATGCCTAATCATACAGTCTTCATGCTGACAAAATCCATACTGAAGTTAATGAGACAGGTGTCTCTAAGGAATATCTGAGATTTTTATTCTACTCAAACAGCAGCAGTTCAAAGCTCTGAGGTTCAATAATTTCTCCTTCACCAGTCTTTACAGAAAATTACATGGGTTACATCAAAGTTCACGCCGGGGGTTGTACATTCTATATGACTTTTGACAAATGTATGACTTGCGTCCATAACTGTAGCAACATACAGAGTAATTGCCCTGTCCTAAGAATATTCTGAATTGCATATATTTATCCATCCCTTCCTGTTAGTCCCTCACAAACATTCCTCCTTTTGATGGTCTCTATAGTTTTATAGAATGTCATATAGTTAGAATCATATACTATGTAGTCCTTTAAAATTCACTTCTTTAATTTAGTAATATCAGTATAAGTTTAGTCCATGTAATTTTATACCTGAACAGCTATATGAACAGCTAGATGTACCAGATTTTATCTAATCATGTACAGAAGATATATTGGTTGCATCCAAGGTTTAGCAATCAGAATAAAAGCTCTTATAAATTGGTGTGTATGTGTTTTGGGGTAATTACAAGTTTCAAATGCTTCTGGTCAGTACTAATGACTGTAATTGCTTTCTGTATCATGTGGTTTAGAGTAGGATTATTTTGCTAAAAAATTGCCATACTGTCCAATAGGGTTTACCTTGTGCAATGCCAGTAGCAATAAACGTTTCTATTGCTAGAAAACTTTTTTGACTAAGTATGTTTCGCTTAGATGGACTAATAAGGACTAGATTTCCCTCACAGTTTCCACCTGAAAACACAAATAAAAAGGAATAAACATATGAGATAGTGATTTTGGGGGTAGTGGACGTAATGTAACAAAGAGAATGATTCTTACCTTGTATAATGGATATTAATTACTTAGACCTTTCAAAGAGTTTGCCCTAAGTAATACGTAAAAATTAACAGAGTGCAAAAAGTACTGCTCTGGTATTGGTCTAAAAATATTAGAAGGAATGCCCTGTCCAACTAACTCAAAGATACTGCATAATAATAAAGATTGAATATTTATTGGAATAAAATAACCAAAATATCCAACAAGCAACATGGTAAAATTCACAAACACTGGCATCCAGTTCAATCTTAGCAGTCATGTAAAGAACCCATAACGAGGAGAGAAAAATAATCAATTAAAACTTACACAGAAATTAAACAGAACTTAGAGTAGTAGATGCACATTATGTAGTTATTATAATGGTATTTCATATTTCTAAAAACCTAGGGAAAAGATTACACATGGTAAATTGACAGAAGATATGTTTTAAAAAAAGATGCAAACTGAATTTCTAGAGTTGAAAAAAAACAATGTCTCTGGTGAAAAGCATAAGGAAGAGAAATAAGGCATTGACCACTAGAAAAGAAAAATTGGCCTACATTTATAAAAAATAAATAAATGTGCAGTGGAAATCCTTGCTATACAGAATCCAGATCTAGAGAGTTCCATGGGTTAATTCTATCGTTTAAGTCAGAAACAACACTAATTCTACACAAACTCTTCCTGAAAATTGCAAACAGGAGAATTGTCTCCTGCTCTTTTCATCAGTACCACATCAGCCTAATTCAAAGGACAGAAATACCATACGATTTCTACATTCCAATAGCCCACACAGGCACAGATGCAAAAATTAAGGTCAAAATTTTAGTAAACAGAACTAAAAATACATAACAACTTATACTACTAGTTTCTCTTAGATCACTGAAAAACAGTTTCATGTTATTATCTGTTCCTATTTTCTGTATCTATTTCTGTTTGTTCTTTGTAAGAAACTTTTTAGTCTCTGACTAACTACTTTGAAGATAATGATACACGGTATATTAAGTATTCTTATTCTCTTATTCTTTTATTATGAAATTGGTTCATTTATCATAAAATAATAAAAACTGAATAAATAAATCCCACAAAAATAAAGCAATAAATTACAAAGTTAACCCTGAAAAAATATACATATAACACAAAGAATACACTATGTCAAGTACAATTTGTTCTAGACATGCTAAGTTTCCTTAGCATTGAAAATGATGACTGGAAAAAAATTTTAAAAAAAGGAAAATGAGTAATGGTCTTTTGCCTAATTAATAGAACAAAAATTAAAAATGATCATAATAATACATAAAATAAAATATTTAAACAAGTCCATTTTCTGCTGAAATCGCTTAGAAAACCAGGACTAAAAGCCAGTAGTCTCAACAGAGAGAACTGTGAAAAGCTGTAGCTATCAAGTTACTTAATGGTGAAAGACTTTTTTTTTTTAACCAAGAACATGTATTGGCACATTGTATACATAATGATCATATTCAACATGGTTATTCTGTACCTGTACATAATATATCTTGGTTTTCCCCCCTCTTCCCCACCCCTCCCTTCCGTTCCCTCACCCTTCCCTATTTCAGAAGGTTTAGAACAATCCCTACAATGCAATGGATACTTAATTAATGTTCCTGAGTGAAAGATCACATAAGTATCAATTATTGTCAGTTCAACAAATATAATAGCAGATTAGTGCAAGGTATCTAACTTGAAATGATGTAAAAGTAAAGACTGAGTTCATTCACAAGTCTTATAATTATACTGGATTAAGAGGGTACTTTGATTCTCTTCACGTGTTTCTTTCACCTGATATACATGTAATGATGAATATAAGACAGACCACTTAGCTTTTAGAAATCTACAATCTATACAAAAGCAGATGAGTGTGTGCTCAAATTATTTAGTAAATAAAAAATGATGCTTGATAGCAATAGAAATAGCAGCAAGTATACCTCAAGTAATAGTTGATGTCAAAATATAGTTATGTCATTTTTCTATGTAGCAAATAAAAGGCAATTGCTGTTAAAATAATTCTAACAGTCTTCAAACGGGCTTTGGTTAATCTCACACTTACCTCTCTATTTATAATCATTTTTAATTAAGAAGGTAATATATAATATATTCCAGAATTCTTAGCTATTTATTTACATATATATATTTATTTTTACTAAAGTATTAAGGGAAGTCAAACATATATAATTAATACCAGATAAAGCAGTAAAACACTTTTTTCCAAGCTGACTGGAGGTAGCAGGCTCACAGGATGCTTTGAGAACACGGACCAGGAAACACTCGTACTCAGAACCAGGGTGGGTAGCAAACAAAGACCCAAATATGGGAAAGAAAGTTGAAAGAGACACCCACCAGATGAATTCCACATCAGAAGTATTGAGAATAAGAAGCAGGGCTGCCTCTAGATTCTGGCACTGCTTACACTCCAAGTCTGGTGAAAAAGATGTCCTTGGGAAAAGTATCTAACTCCCTGTGAAAAGACCCAAGTTAACGCACAGCATTTAGGCAGCTGTGATCAGCACGCCACCTTGCAACCCATGTCCAGCATCCCTGTAGTGCACCCCTCCCTATTACTTGGAGAAGGAGTCCAGCAAGTAGGGGGTTGCCGATCCCGGCACTAGTGAAACTGAAAGCTATACAGTCACTCTGAATCAGTGACTAAATTAGGGCCTATGGGCCATCGGGAAAGAAAAGAACAAGGACATGGCTCTGGAGAGGGACTAAGGGACTAGTGAGAGATCCCTCGCTCAGTAAAAGGGTTTGGGAGAGGCAGTGGTTACCACTGGTATGACACAGGGAAAGAAAAAAGAAATGGGAGCCTGCCACAGTAGGCACTTCCCCACTCTCCGCCAAACACTGGCGATCTCTGTGACCTGGAATATCCTGACTGCTGCCTGCTGTCCAGTCACCAGAGCTCAGGGCCACAGTCTTACCATTGCCAGCCGAAGCCACTCAGCTCTGTCAGCTAGTAACACCACTGAATTCCTGCGCTCCACACGGACTCTTTGTGCGGAGTTCCAACTTGATTAATAGCTGCCCTCAATCTCCAATCCTTCCCTCTCTCTTTTTCCTTCTACTGGCCTTACAAACAACCTCTTCACCTCCTTTCCACCAGACTTCCACTCCAGATATAAACACAACAAAGGCCATCTGTTATTTTTCTTTCATTTGCTGACTTTTTTTTTTCCTTTTTGAAAACTATTCTCTTTCTTTTCTTCTTTCTTCACTCTACATAGCAGCTGACTTGGTGTCCTCAATCTTTTGGGGTTGTGAGCTACAGGGTGAAACTGTTAATACAAATTTTAAATTTCATGATTGACACATGATTGGTTCTGTAGATACTAATATAAATTGTAGTGATTCTTTCCTTGCAATGCAGTGACCAGGACCAATCCTATTATGTTGAGTAAGTTGATGAGGTGCACAAATACCAAGTCACAGGGAAAGCTAAATCCACATGACAAGAAAACATACACTAACTAAAGAGATATCCACGATAGTGAGAGAGATCCTCTAACTTAACTGATATTGAACGTCACACAAAAACAATAAAAATAAGAAAAAGTCACAAGTTCTCATGAGTACTGGAGTGGAGGAAATTGGAAGCAAAGAACTTAAAAAATGAAATGGCTTAAATGTTTGAAAAAATAGTAAGGAAACTAATAAATTTGTATGGTGCTCAGTGAACTCAAAAAGGATGTAAATGAACAGAAAATGATTTACTTAGTAAAATAATCAAAACCTTAAAGAAAACACAAAAAGATGATGAATTAAAAAGTATGATAAACGTAAGAATGAGCATTTTAGTAAAAAATTAGGTATCATGAAAAGAAATTAAGCAGAAATCCCAGAACAAAAAATACAGTTGGTAGACTAGGCAGGAGGAGCAGCCAGGTGAGGAGAGAGCACCCCAACTAAAAGAGAGGTTCGGAAATCGTGTGCTCAGTGAGACCCTGAAAACAACAAGACACCAAGAAAAGTAGCTCAAAGGGCTGCTGGGTGAATGAAGAAAAAAAAGTAGTGTAGGAGTTAAGATTAGATGAAATAGGGGTTATAAAAATTATTCATCAAAATCATAGCAGAAAATTTCTGAATCTAGGAAAACAATCTAACATCCAGGTAAACAAGGACTATAGAATTCCAAATAGCCACTACTTGAAAAATACTTCTCCATGATACATCATAGTCAAGATTCCAGAAATTCAGCCCAAAGAGAGAATTGAAAAAAAAATTAAAGAATAAAATCAATTACTTTATAAATTTAAGCCAATCAGAATAAAATGATTTCTCAACAGAAATATTAAAAGTTACGAAAGTTTGGAGCAAAGGTAATCAATCCCTAAAAGTAAACATCTTCCTCCCAAGCTAATAGGTCTTGTGAATTTTCTTTTGAAATTGATAGAAAAAGTAAGACATTCCATGTGAAAGAGCACTTAAAGAAAATCATGATCCCCAGACCAACATCGTAGAAAGGTCTCAATGCTAGACAGGTTCAGTGAAGTAAACATCACCGAAGACCCTAAAGGAAAAAATATATCTAACTGGGAGTACGGTTAAACAAAAGGAGAAAAGAAAGAAGTCAGAAATATAAAAATAATGCAATAACAAAATTCAACAAACACTTTTCAGTAATAACTCAATGTAATTGGTCTTCACTACCCAATCAAAGGACACACACTGACAGATTGGACCAAAAAATGTAACCAAACCATACATGGTCTACAGAAGTCACACTTTATCCAGAAAGAAACATGTGGAGGAAAAGACTAACAGATGGAGAAGAGCACTCTGCTATAGGAGTCTGAAAGCCAGTAGGAATAGCTGCATCTTGTTTTTAGACAAAGTGGAATTCAAGCCAAACCAATAAGAAGAGACAAAGAAGGGCACTACATACTGTTAAAGGGGACAATGAAGCAGGAGAGGCTGCAGTTTTAAATATATATGCACCCAAAGTAAGGCTCCCAATTTCTTAAAACAAAACTACAGGAAATAAAAGATCAGATAAACATCAACACAATCATACTGGGGGAATTCAATATCCCACTCTCACAAATAGGTTAACTAAATCAAACAAAATCAACAAAGGAATATTAGAGTTCAACCATTAAACAAATAGGCTTAACAATTATATACAGACTGTTTCGTTCAACATCAGAATGCACAGTTTTTTCAGCAGCACATGGGTCTCTTCCAAAGTAAACCATATTTTAAGCTACAAACCATGCTTAAATAAATACAAAAGAATTCAAATAATCTTCTACATATTATCAGCTCACAGTAGGAAGAAAATAGAAATCAACAAGCCAAGAAACCACAAAAGCTATGCAGACACATCAGAATTAACACAATACTCTCTTAAGTAATCAATGAGTAATTGAAGAAAACAAGGAAGACAATTAAAAAAATTTCTAGAAATAAATAACATGGCCGCACAATGTACCAAAATTTATGGGACACAATGAAAGCTGTTCTAAGAGGAAATTCTATAGCTGTTAATGCACACATTAGAAAAATAGAGAAAGTCCAAATAATAACATGATGTATATCTTAAGGTGGTGTCCTAGACAAACAAGAATAATACAAATCCAGAACTTGTAGAAGGAAAGAAACTATAAATATCAGAGAGAAATTAATGAATCAAAAATACAATGCATCGATGAATCGAAGAGTTGGTTCTTTGAAAAGATAAACTCAATTGATAAAACCTTAGCCAATTTTACAAAAAAAACACAGATTCATATTGATGCAATTAGAAATAAAAATATTAAAATCACAATGGACACGAGTGAAATCTGGAGTATTGTAAGAATCCACTTCAAAAAAATTTATTTCAATAAACTGGAGTATGTAGAAGAAATGGATACATTTCTAGACCCACATGGATTACCAAACCCAAATTTAGAAGCTATAAAAACCCTGAACAGGAGTATTTTGCTTTTGAATGCTCCCTACTCGTCGAGTAGCTATCATCTCCTTCTCCCCCTTTTTCACCACTTTTAAATAAATTGTCCTCTAAATAAATTGTCTTCTCTTAAAAAAAAGAAAATCTGAACAAGGAATAATGATGTCTTAAAAATAAGAACCTAATAACCCAAACTTAAAACAGTGACACATACACGAGTTTTACCGTAATTTTATGTAGTTGTGACTTTATGCTGCATTTATGTGGTTGTTTACATTGCTCACTGTCAGAAGCAAAAGCCATAAGGTATTGTGGTCTGTAAGCTTGTGTAATGGCCTATAACATTGTGTAATTTTGCATAAATTTTAATAAAAATATAAAAAAAAATAAAAACCCTGAACAGACAAACAACAGGCAATGAATAAAATACCTACCTACCAAGGAAGAAGAGCCCAAGGCTTGATGGAATCAACACTGAATTTTATGAGAACTTCTGGGAAGAAGGAGTACCAACATTCCTCAAGTTCTTACAAGAAATTCAAAGGGGACACTCTCAAAATTCTCAAAACACTTGCCAAAAAAAAAAAAAAAGCAAGTCATTAAAAAGTCACACATCATCACCAGGTAAACATCATCCTAGGGATGCAGGAATGGTTCAACCCAGGTAAATCACTAAGTGTACCGAGTTACAATCAGATAGGAGTAATGAGTTCTGCTGTGCTAATGCAGAGAAGGGTGAGTATAGACAGCAACAACATACTATTTATTTTAAAAAGATAAAGGACTTTGAAATGGTAAAAACAAAGAAATGATGAATGAATAAATTATAAGTGATTGAGAATACAGATAATCTTCATTTAATGACCTGTTTAATGACTCTTTGGACTTACTACCCACTGGGACTTATGACCAGCACACATGCAGGAACAAAGGCGGTAGTGTGCCTTATGGTGGGTTCTTCAATAGTACAGTATTGTTATTTTTTCTGATTGCACTGTATATTATGGTACTGTAGTTTTATATTTTGTTATACATTACAGTACTGCATGGAAGAGTTAGGCAAATAAAAGCAAAGTCGTCAAGTTGGAGTTTCCTTTGATCATGTCTTTGTTCTAAATATTGTAATATACATACTATATACAATTCCTCACTTAGCAACCAATTCACTTGACAACATAGTGGCAGGAATAGAATGTGGTCATTAAACGAGGAACGTCTGTGTCTCATATCAATTAAAATGTTCACAGAATTTATTACTACCAAAAACACAAACTTAAAAACTATTTTTACTTTCTTAAGACAATATATGGTTTATGATTTCTATTTGGCCTTTTAAAATAAGATCTAAAAGACTTTTTTTTGTGTGTGTGTGCCAGGGATCAAATTGAGGGCCTTGCGCTGGCCAGACAAGCACTCTAACCACCGAGCTAAATCCCCAGCCAACAGATTTAGAAGATTTTGTTAATACTTATAGGCCATATTTAATTCAAACACTGGAGATACTATCCCACAATGTGGTTGTATTCCTTTTATCAGTGTAATTTCTGGACTTCAGTTTACAAAATGGAAGCATGTATTTATGGTAAATTAACTTTAAAAATGAACAAAATCAAGGATAAAAATGCTTGCCTACCTCTGGTAGTTGGTTACCAAACTTTCACAGCATTAGTATTTATTTTAGGAAAAGGCCGTAACTTGCAATTAGGGATAATTATAGTTCTTAGATTTCATCTGGAAATTAAAATTTTTCAAGTCACTAAATTTACCCATCTTCGGTATATCTCTATCTCCATCCTAGTGTTGTGCATATTAGTTTCCCATTGCCTTTGTAGCAGATTGTCACCGCTTTAGTGACTAAAAATAGCACCAACTTATTATTTATAGATCTGAGGTCAAAAGTCTAATCACAAGATGTCACCAGCACTACATTTCCTTTATAAAACCAGGAAAGAATGTACTTTCTTGCCTTTTCCAGTGGTTTGTGGCCATTTCCAGCATCTTTGCAGCCAGCAAAATAATCAGTCTTCCATTCACATTCTTTGCTTTTCTCATCACATTATCTTTTTATCTGTAAATATGCTTCCTATACTTCTTTCTCATAAGGAGCCCTGTGAGTACATTGGGTTTACCTAGATGATCCAGAAAGTCTGGCCATTGCAAAATCTATCACTTAATTCCATTTCAAAGTCTTTGTTACCATTTAAGATAATATGTTCACAGTTTCCAAAAATTAGGTTGGGTTTGGGGAGGTTATTCAGTGGGTAGCAATATACACCTCTTCATATTTACTAGAAAATATTGGCCTTCCTGGACACAATAGTTTTAATTATGCTTCATATCAATGAATGTTCCACAGTGTAAGGACATTAGACACGCATTCAGTTCCGAAGACCAAACACCGAGGAGCCTAAACATGGTACTTCTCAACGATAAAATCAGAGTCCTATGTCATCCACTCACTCTTTGATCTCACTATTCAGAGCTCTTTCATGGGTAATGCTGATTAAAGAAATCTGTTTCCTTTTCTAAAAGGAAAAAGGAAAAAAAAAGACTTTTCTCACAAATGGACAAGTAATAGTTATACTTTGGAAAGATTCAGAATTACAGACAGAATAAGTTCTTTTACAGGTACCCGGATAAGAAACTGATCTTATCACTGATTTTTGGCAAAGTAAGTAATATACGAGTGGCTTGAAATAGAAAATAATAAGAGTAACTTATTCACTTTCATCTTTTGATCATTCTGTCTGTACCAGCTCCTGGGAAATTTCTCGATCCTTCTTTAGTTCTTTGAAGTTTGTAATTGCTATGGAAACTGCAAAGAATTTTCTTATTGAAAACAAAAACTACAATGTGTGATTTACACAAAATAGTTTAATCATCTCAATGATTGAAGAAAATATGGTTTACAGAAATTTTCAAAGGAATTTCTTTTTTAAACACCTAAAGAAAGATCTACATTAATATAAAGTATTTATAAATGATTTTACAAATTCTTAGTGTACATTTTTACTAAGTAGCCACTGCATAAATCAAGTAATACATTTTGAATCTTTGATTATTTGTTAAAAGAAAGGAAATCATATATTTTTAAAAATTAGGAAATTTTGTATGCTTCCACATTCATATCATTCAAATTCACAGGATTTATGTGTGCTGTGTAATTCGTTCTTCCAGATTATATATGTACTGCAGGTGTAATCATATAACATCATAAAAGCAAAAATATGTTTGATACTAGTCACATATTATACATACTTTCTTGAAACCATCACCTTTTAAAATCAAACACGGTTTATGATGAGGACTGATCTGCAAAATCAATCATTTCTATATTTTAATGCACCGATTTTCATAGAATTTTTATATGTTACAGAATGGTATAATTGTAATGGCAATTACTATTAATTTTTTTCTAGCAGTAAAATTTTATTTGTTATATTAATACTTAGAATGTGCATGTTTTCTGAAGTTTCACAGGCCTAAATGATTTTAATTTTAACCCAATCAGCCAGAAAATTGGTACTGCCTTTTATAACCTTTAGTTGTGAAAACTAAAGTTCCACAAAATTATGATTTTTCTCACTACAAGTTATAGGTTTCAAGAGGAGACATCTAACGCAGTGGTTAAAAAGAAATCATTGTTGGCTGTGAGAGATGGGATTAATAGTAGTTTTCAAAGTTTAATGAATCTCTTGGCCTCAGTTTTCTCATCTGTAAACTAGAACTGAGGACACTTCCTATCTTTAGCTGCCACTCATTAGTACAAGAAAAATAAACATGGATGGAAAAATCACTTTGAAATGTAAAAAAAAAAAAAAAAAGAAAAGCTCTGCTACTTTTTCCCAAGATAGACACAACACACAAAACCTTATGAAATTTGTGAATATGTATTTTGACTTATAAAGTATATTAAGCATATATACATTAAATTTTAAAATTTTCTGAATTGTTAAATGAATCACAACTGAACTAATTAAAATGTATTGCAGCTATATTAAATTCCACAAGTTCCCAAAGGCATTTTTTCTTTACTTGCTGATCAACAAGACATCTTAAGACATGGATTCCTGATTAATGATCTTGTTAATAAACTAATCTAAATGCATGCTTCTGGGTATCTCCTAAAGAAAGTAAGGTTTTGAGAAAGCTAGCAGAAGAGAAACACAGTTTTTGAATAATGCATGTATTTGCTCACTTCTATCTCCTTGCCTTTTGCTTGCAATGATATGTTTTGATAGCTGTAAATAGCAGGGATTTGTGGATGAAAGATACTGCCTACCTGAAGGTATTTTACCATTCAGAAGATTTGACATACCATTAAATCACCCCAGTGGCAAAATCAGTAAATGTTGCTTAACCTTCAGCTGTGAAATGTAATAATTACACAGTGGGTTTACTAGAGATGATAAACATTTTGCAAAATTGTGATTGCTTTAATAATTTTTAGTGATACCACGCTCCATTGGAACACATGTGGCTGATGTTAAAGTAGATGTTAAAGAAACATTTGTCAAAGTGTAGCATTTGTCAAAGTATACGCACCTTATGTTGTGAGAGTTACAGAGATTCAGACGATTTTCATTTTGTGTTTTGCCTCATAATCTTCAGATTTTTAACTGATTCCTTCCTCCCCTGGAACAGACAATGATAGTTCTCATCACATGTGATCCAGGTAAAATGTAAAACATTTTGGGTATATTAGCTCTATGACTATATTAAAACCATGCTATTTTAAGAAAATATATAATAGTTACATAATGATAGCCAATATGGATACTTAATATCTTGCTTTAGTATAGGTTTTTCAGGTGTCCCCCAACCAGTTCATCTCATAAAAAGAATTTTTTTGCCATAAATCAGTGGCTGTGTCCAGCATTTTGGTGGGGAATCAAGTTCTAAAAAACTTAATCATTTTTCTCAGGATCAAAACACATGTTAGTGCCAATGCTATGACTAGATTCACCCTCTTCGTACTCATTATCCAATTAATTTTTACCCACTGTATTAGTTAACTAATGCTGTAGAACAAATTACCACGTAATGAATGGCTTAAAACAACAGTCAGAATCTCCCAAACACTGGCAGTCAGGGTGTCAGCTGAGGCTTCTATCTTACCTCGAGCCTTGACTGAGAAACAGTCAATTTTAAACTCATGTAGTTAGGGGCACAACTCAATTTGTATGAATTATAGAAATGAGGCTCTTAGTTTGTTTCTGGCTGTTGAATGGAGACCACTTCTGGTTTTTTGGCACATGAACGTCTCCATTCAGCAGCTCAAAACATAGTAGTTTGCCTCAGCAAAGCTGGCATGTCAGATGCTGGTAGCATATTATAAACTTAAATACCTTAACCGTGTACGTGACATCCCATTACCTTTGTTGTATTCTCCAAGTAAGAAGCAAGTTACAGATTTTGCCAACACTCAAGGAGAAGGGGTAAACAAGGTTTCGAATACCAGAAGTCAGAGAGAATTGGTGATCACATTTAGAACCTGTGTAAAGTTTTGGAAAATGGCACGACTCCCTCACCTAATATACAGGCATCATTCTGAATTTTCACTGCCTGCATAAATCAATCTTCCAAGAACACAAGGAAAATTAAAAACAAGGCTTCTTGCTTGCATGATGTATCATTCCCAGCCACTGAAATCATACACTAGACCCTTTCATTATTCCAAATTCAACAACCTTTCCTTCCCCCACGGACCTAAATATCCCCTTGTTTTCAATCAAGTTTCAGCACTCCACAGTATTTTCACAGGAAATGTTTATGCCCATTCCATAGTTACACAGATGCTATGTTAAGTACTTTCATACAAAGACTGTTAAGTGTCAACATTTCACTTCTCATAACTTAATTTATTTGATTTTTTTTTATTTTTACCAATGTTTCTTGTGCTTGAGATATAACATCTAAACTGACATCGTTTTCCACTTTTGTTACAGGGCTTGCTATACATTAGGATTCAATTGACATTGTTGGCTAAATTGATGAAAAAATAATTCGTCGAGTACTAAATTCACTATTGATCTTTTACTCCATCTTCTTCATTCTTAGTCATTTGCAGGATCTTGAAATAAATCTTATAAACTCAATACGTAAACTTCCTTATTATCACAATTCTGACTTTTTTTCTGTTTCAGTAAACTGTATTTCTCACTAGCAAGGATCTTTCTCCACTTCTAAATAAAAAGGTGTTACTCAGGAGGACTATCCAATCTTTTTGAAGAGTTCTTTTATCATTTAGAAACTATTTTCTGTATATTTAAAATATAATGCTTTTGTGTTGTCATAATTAGATTACTATCAGACAAAACATGTTCCTTAAAATAAGTAAGATAAAAAACATTCAGTTATCTTTTACATAAACATTTATTATTTGTTGATTCTACATTTATTAGAAAGAAGAGATTTATGCAGAGTGGTTGACATAGAAATAAGAAAAAATAGAAATTTAAACTTAAAGCTTCCCTCGTTACCAGGTAATCATATGTTGATCAGAATTAAAAGTCCATCCACTGAGGTGGCACAAGAGGGCTGCACATACCAGTTCCTGGACCGAATCTGGGTCAGGCCTGGTTTCTCCTGGATCTCATGGGGGTTCACGGCATTGGGCAGGTCCTGCTCATTGGCAAAGATGAGTATACTGGTGTCCCTCGCCTCCTGGTCATTGATTATGCAGTGCCGTTTCTGGCAGGCCTCCTCCATGCTGTCCCAGTGGGCCCCGTCCACTGTAGTAATGCATCCAGAGAGGTTGGATCTAGCCTTATCTGTTGAACTTGACTTTTTGTAAGTCACCACCTCCATGTTAAAACATAGGTAGGGACGGTGGTCACTGACTGGCCCAGCTTCAACTTGTACAGCATGGTTTTCTTGCCCACTGCATCTGGGCCCAGCATGAGGATCTACATTTCCTTGATCCCAACGATTTTGGATAGCATGCTCCCCACTGCATCGGAGCTCTTATGTTTAAGAGACTGGATCCATGCTGTGTTGGTCAGGCTGGCACTGAACTCTGGGTGGAAGAGATGCTCCCGCCGTACACTCTTCAGTAGCTGGGACTATAGACCCTTGGCATTGGACCCAGATTTTCCTTCCTAGCTGAGGGAGAGTTTTTCTGGACATAACCTCTTCAGCGACATCCTTTCTTTGCTCTTTTCAGCACTTCAAATATGGTATCCCATATCCTTCAGATCTCTGTGTTTTCTAGTAAGACGTCACGGCTTAATCTTATTAAGGATAACTTGTTCGTGATGTCCTCTCTCTCGCTGCTTTCAAAGTCCTTAGCTTTGGCTTTCCACAGTCTGATTATGATGTAACTAGGTGTGGCACTCTGAGTTTCTGTTAACTGGAGCTTGTTGATCTCCTTGAATATTTAACTTCACATCATTCATAAAATTTGGAAAGTTTTCAACCATTCTATTTTCAAACATCATGTCTACTTTTTTATATCTCCTCTTTCCCTGGGATTACTATTATGGACATGTAAGAGCATAGGTATTTGAGGTGCTGGTCATGTTTTTAATCTTTTTTTTTCCTGTTTCATGGACTGTATCATCTCATTTGACCTATTTTCAAGATAATTGATTCTAATTGTGAGAAATTATAATTTGTATAATTATATACGAATTATATATCATTTATTTCAAATAAGCAAATACAATTATAAATTCAAATTTAGCTAAGAATTAGAGTTAATAATACAATGGTTCTCGAAAGTTCACAAAAATCAAAGTGGGCAGACATTACCCACTTTGCTAACAGGTACTCTGAGACAGTCTATCAACAGACCATGAACTTTCATTCTTCTTTCTTTTCAGCTATCCACCTCTTTACCTGGAACAGTTATGCTTGTTTTCTCCAATGAGTACGATTCTGTGCATTTTTCAAGATCAGGCTAAAATGACCTCATTGCTCAATCATTATAATTAGTGCGCTACTTAGGAAAGAAAGGCTGTGTTAAAATAGAAGAGAAATCCCTAAATCACAGCTTTTTCATATTCACAAAGTCCCATCTGACACATTATTTTTAAATGTCTTGTAGTTATGCTTTCTGCAATACATTTCTAAAATAACCAAGATTAAAAAAATACAAAAATGCAGGGGACACAACTTTTGATAACCTCAGCCCAAAGATGGCATATGTCACTTCTGCTTGAAGTTTCCTAGTACAGCAAGTCACATAACCATAACCTGTCTGCAGGAGAATAGAATATCATTTGCTTATAAATAGTTGTAAGTATAAACTCTTTGAACATCGTCTTAGGTTCTCACTCTAGCCCAAATAATATTAGTGAATATTGCATATCTTTCTGATTTATATTTAAGTGTCTTACGTGTGCTAAACAATACAGATACAGCTTCATGAAACTGAGCTGTACCGCAAAGAGCTGAAAGTAAAGAAAAGGTAATAGACATTTAATTCGCAATTTTATTACATTGTTCTTAGTGCAAAAGAGTCCAACTATTTACGTCTGGGAAATATGAAACAATATATTGTAAAAATCTGTCTTCTAATTCATATAATAGCATGAAGAGACAGAAAGAGAGAGCAAGAGAAAAACAGACACTAAGAGAGAAAGAGTGAGAGCAAGAGTAGTGTGTGAGCAAGAAAATGCAAAGGGCCACAGACTGAAGTAGCCCAATACTCTGGCTACCGATTCCCATTTTATGGCCATTGCTTACACAGCATCATCTCCATGTACCTCAGCACTTGACTAGGCAGAACTTCACACGTGCAGCATTAGAAAGAACAATGACTACCTCAGAGGAAGATGTCCCTTCCATGTCACACCCTCTCCTCCCTGTCCTTACTTAGACAAAATCCAGCCCGGATGACTGGATCAAAGGTGGAAACATATGCAATTACAGCCACTCATATACTCCCCCTACCATCTTTTCAGAGGTCTAGGTGTAAAATTCATTAATGCTCATTGGCCTCTGTGTAATCATTACTGACTATCATCAAGTAAGCTTGTCTCTAATGATGGGCCTGTGAGTACATGGAACAGAGAAGTATGTTCTATAAGGATAACAGAAATAAACAAAGAACAGAACACATTTAGAGGAGATCCTGTGTGTCCCCAGAGGGCGAGGTTGACAGAGAATGAAGATTTTAACTACACTGATACATCTTTCCCATACTTTGCTTTAGCATTGTGTAAAGTCCTAGCCCTAAAGTTCTCTGCAAAAACCTGTAGCTTTTCTAACAGTTCTCTTATACTGGACTAATTCAAGGGCTCTTACTGTGGCAGCCAAATAATTCTTGAGTAGGTGCTCAGTGATAAGCTAATTTCAGTTCTTGATGAGAGAATCAAGAGCCTTCTGACTCGATTCTGCAGCATTCCAGTCTGTTCTAGTTCTTTCCAGCATCGGCCCTGATGACTCTTGTCCTCTCAGACACAACATCAAGGTGTCTTACCTGAAGGTGAATCCCTGTCCCATCCCCACTGGGAAGAGCCACAGCCGCCATCAGAGACTCTGTAGTTACTTCTACTTGTGACCGTGTTCAGCATCCCACCTCCAAGAAAAGTGGCAAACTCACCTAAAAAGTGAGGGATTTCTCTTGGTCTGTGTGGTCTGTCTGGACACTTTCCTTGGTTTCTTCTGTTCATATTCCCTTGAATTTTGATAGTCAGTACCTCAGTTCCTGTACTCTGTCTCTGAGTTCTTTCTGTAAAAATATAGATAGTAGAGAACACACGTCATGAACTAGTACAAACCCCTCTCACATATCAATCCTTTTAATATTTCTGAAAAGCATACAGACTTTTTAAAAATTTCTTATTCTTATATAGCTATTCAAGAATGCTTGAAATCTCACTGATCTGGATTCAAAATCATTCTCTTAACCACTTTCTACCAATAATCTTGGACAAGGCAGCTACTGTTCTTCTGATTTTGAGGACTGCACTATGCCCAGACTCAAAGCAATAGAATTCTTTCGATTTCAGCATTTACATTGAAACCAAGCTCTCTACAATCCTCTTGAAAAATATATATTAAAGGCTCAGAAACTGAGCTAAAATCCTAAAGGCTCTGGAACTCTGTCATAGTACTTAAGGGTCAGCTGCATAGAGACAGCTGAGGCAAATCAGTATACGCAGCTCATTTTAGCTCTCTTACCAATAAACAGTATTATGTTCAAATCTTTGGTATTTTATTTGCTATTAATATGACCTTGGACAAGGACTTTGGCTTTGTACGCCTTACACTTCATCAGTGAAAAGAAAAAAAAAAAACAGAATTTTACTACTCAGAGTTTCAAGGCAAATTAATTGATGTAGTAAATACAAAACATATGATTCTCAAACAATGTAGGTTGCTTTTTCATGTACTCTGCACTCTTCAATGAAGTGCAAAATACTCAAAAATATATTCCACATTATACTACATACATGACAAACTGTTAGAAAAAAGTGTTATTGGTCATTGTTTATAATACTATCTTCAGGATACCATGCAATAAAATGTCCATTTTAATTTTATATTTCTTCTCAATGTTTTCCTACCTCTTTTGAGGGTGAAAATAGATCATTAAATTCTATTACAGCCTGGTTCTTCTTCACCTTTGAACTTAGAATCCGAGGTTTCTTTCAGAGATACGGACTCTGCAAAGGGCAGTTTTATTACTCGTCTTGGCAAGCAAGGATTAGGGAGATAATCGAAGGTCATGCTTAAAGCTGTGCTGAATTACTTTTTCCAGATTTCAAAAGCACAAACAAACAAGTTTTTACCAGTGTGTCTGAGGAATCGGACTTCCTGCAAGAAAGATTGCCCCGTCTGCCTTTTTACTTCATATCTCATCAATTGCAATTGAAAGAGAGGAAGTCTGCCTGGGCTGGAATGAAAATCTGCTGTTTTTAAAGCGGCTCTGCCTTTCTTTTGTCTTACTCATCAGAAGAGCCACTTTACCCCTGAATTCTACAAAATAGGCTGAGATGTTGACTCAGGAATCCTGAGTACCATCAAGCTAGGAGCTGAAATCCCCAGAAACTGGGCCCTGACTTTCATCCATTTTCCCATCTTGTGACTTCCTATTAGGAGAGCTTGGCAGGAACCCATAAAGAAACTTTCTGTGGATATTCTTAAAACTTCTAAACTTATCTGTTACATATAGTCCCTGAGGGAGTAGCATACTTAATTAAACACAACTCTGATGTCCGTATGTGTTTTGACACCATTTCAAAAACTTCACAGAAAATCCCAATCGGTAGGACAGCATGGTCTTTTCTTCTCTGCTATGATTTTCTCTTCCAAATAGGAGAGCTGTATAGGTAGCCCTCCCTAGAAAACCATTATTGCTCTTCAGTAAGTAGCCCTGGACTTCTTGGGGAAGGCTGCCTTGGAGGGAGTCTGTCAAATGAAAGACTTCAGAGGTGTTAAGCAACTCTAAGCAGCAAAATTCTGTTGTCCAATTTTATTTGGCTCTGAATCTGATTAAATGGGTTGCTATTCATTACAGACCTACCTAGCAGGTACTTACAAAGTCACAGTTCTTTGTATTAATCTGGACAAGAGGCCATTATGAACTGTTACTTTAGTTTTGGATGAAAACACAATGCACTTGGTTGGATAAAAAGTATGCTTTCATGCGGCCCTTTCTTCCTCTTTGAAACCTGAAATCCTTTTATTTTCTCTGAGATTTTTGAGTGATAGAAGGATGGAGATAGGCAGCATGTTGATATTTTGACACAAATATATTGTCAAATTTTGAAAAAATGGGGAGTATTTCTGTCCTAGGAAAGTGAAAATATGAATCATTAAAATTTCTAAACGAAAGAAAGAGCTTAGGGAAAAATAATAATATTATGTTTTCTAAAATTCTATTCATTATTCAATCACAGGTGGAGTACTGATATTTTTAGAGAATATTTTGCACACGTCATTTTCTTCAATTATCTCAGTGCTACCAGGTGTTTTACTCTCTTTCAATAAATGTGGACAGTAAGGCTCAGTGAGGTGAAACGAACTGGCAGGCCTTGCACAACCAGTCAGTATTTGAACCCAGATCTGACACTGGGTCTGCCGGAGTAGCAGATCCGTGATCTGTCTAGGACCCCTGTGTCCTGTGTCCTGGATTTGGGCATACACCCCAAAGGGGAACACGCTGGAGTCCAAACTCCACAGGAACAGCACCAGAGGGAAAATCTCGCTTCCCCGATTCATCCCAAGGCCAGGTAAATGTCCCGCCAGCAGTAGATGCTCCATAATTGTTTGCTAAAGAACACACAGATTAATACTTACAGATACTGTAAAGCAGAAAATGACGTAGCATAATTGTAAACCATACTTAATTCCCACTTTTTCATTTCTACTCATTTATTTTCTTAACTTTCCATTAATCAGGAGGAATGTTGTAGTGATTACTGTAGACTATTGTGACTATAGTGAACGATGTATTGTATATTTCAAAATCATTAGAAGAGTAGATTTTAAATATTTTCATACCATAAAATTAGTAAATTAGATAATGGATATGTTAATTAGTTTGAGCTAATCATTCCATCCTCTATTCATGAAGGAAAACATTACATTGTAACCCATAAATACAGACATCTATTATTTGTCTACTAAAACAAATTTTAAAAAATGAAACATGTTTTTCTCAAACTATTACTAGTAGTACAATTTTTGGTTTTATTAATTCTCTTACAAAATCAGAAATAAGTATTTCGACTTTTCATCAACTTTTAGAAAAGGTTATTGTAGGTAAACAGATGCAGGTAATAGAGGTAAAATAAATAAAACAAATGAACTATAGTGTTTGTGAATATTTTCAGTCCAATATAGAATTTTTCCCCAATCTCATATTCCTTTATTCTACAGAAAAGGAGAGCAGATAAGAGGACAATGATGAGTTGGAATAAACTTGATGATTATGCTGGGTGGGACTGTTCAGGCTATTTCTCTTTTTTGTGAGCAGACCACATTTGCTGAGTTGCTAAATTTTTATTTGGGTTTATTTGGGATCTTTCCTACCTGCTATGTTACCTTTTAGGTGATGTCAAATAAGAAAACTAAAGGCTTATGACCAAACTGAGGACCCCAAATTGGGCAGAGGTGGCTAATGATGCCAATCTGAGACTTCTTAATGGCTTGGCCTTATTCCGAAAACCAAACTTAGCTCCTTCCCTTATTAGGCAAATTTGGAGTGTGAAGAAGAGGGTTTAGCATCAGCAAGTGTCTGGAACAGTTTTATACAGACTCCACATCATCATAAAAGTATTCAAAATACGTACTTCTGTGTTTCTATATACATCTTATATCCTTTGGGACACTGAATAAACTCCCCAATCTGCTTTGTAAAAAGCAGAACAGTGTCATAAAAAGAAAACATGAGAGCAAGCTAAGAGAGGGAACAAAGAGAAACATAACTTTTGGGCAAAATCTATACACATCGTAACAGTGAAATAAAAGGTAAGTGTTGATCATTATCTATATCCCGTAGCAATGGGGCAACGAGTGAGGAGGGAGTTTTAGCCAAGCTAACTGTGCTGTGATTGTGTTTCAGCATAGTGAAGAGACACGTAAGAAGAAACCAAATGCACACTGGGCAGGCTTGAGATGTTTCTATACCAGATCACAACACAAAATACATATCTCCTCCAAAAAATTCTGCATGTCAGCTCATACATAGAACAATTTAAATAGATGAGAATAGTTTCTTAATTTTTTTCTTTAGACACTTCAAAAGGTTAATGATACCTTCCTTTCAGAATAAACAAGTAGAAATTAATCTCAATATTTTTGGCATATGTATGATACACATAGTAATCACATTATGTAATTATTACATAATTACTTGGGGAATTGGTACATACACATATCACATCATGATCAATTTTTTTATCTCCCTTCTCCCCAATATTTTAACCACAAAACAGCTTGGGATATTTGATTGAATTATAGAATTAGTACTTACAAGAATTAAGTTGAGAATGAAGTAAAGTAGACATTAACATGTGAAAATATACAAAGTTTTTTTTTTTCTAAAAAGTAAAGAATTTTAATGCAGGCAGTGCTGGATAAGGAAATGATGTGATTTTATCTCTGATACTGAAGCGTGTACAAAATCAATACATATCGTTACATTTTTTTCCATCATTTCCTTAATGAAAATCATTAAGAGCTACTTTTTTTCATTTCAGTTTGTAAATTTGTGGTTTGTTTTGCATTGAGCACTGGAAGGAAGGTGATATAAAGAAAAAATTCAACAAATGCACATGCTTTCATCAATGAAATAAATTACTTAACTTTGTAACTAGCGCAAGTCAAAAATGGGGTCAAGTGATCCGCGCTGCCTCCGAATATAATCATCAAGAAAACAGAATGAGTTCAACCCCACAGTGCCAGTACTTATTTCGTGATTTGCACCAGTTTGCATTTATGATTAATCAGTCTATATTTGTCAGTATTTTTTGACATGACAGGAACAACTACATTTGTAAGAAAAGATTTTAGTGATCTAGGAGTGATTTCTGCATGAGCCAGCTCTTACATTTTGCTAAAATCATGGAATCAGCTTCCAGAGTAATTGAGTAAGGCAAAATGAGCTGAAACCCAAGTAATGGGTTTTCAGGATTGGTGCAAGAGAAAATAGAAGCTATCTATCCCAGACAGTTTCAGAGCACAGAGACGTAAATTCTAATACAGTATGCGATGGAATCATTTCTCCAGTTTTTTGCGGACAAAAGAGGGGAAGTTCCCATGAAAACGGTAAAGTTAAAATTCCCTTCAAACTGGCACTTCCATGCATAATCAGAGAAGAAATCATCTATATGTTGTGTCGAACTTCTAAACTCAACCTCTACAAAGTGCAACATAAACAGAAATCTCTTGAAATTTTGTATTTCAAGTTTGCAAAAGCTAATATAGCAAATCAAATTTATTTTTAACCTTTATGTATATTAATATTTATATATGATATGAGTACATATTATATCATTTATAATCACCATCATTTGCACAATATGTACAGAAATATTTCTGTACAAACTTTGTATACTCCTGTTACTCTTAACTACAAATAACTCAATACATATAGTTTTTGAATGTGAAAATTAATTTCAGTGCATAGATTTAAATATGCTATAGTTGATAGTTCACCTGCATGTAATAGTCTTCCTAGTTTAATGAACTCACCATATAGCATACATAAAGATTATAGTCCTTTGTAGACATTATACAAAATCTGTGCTATCCTTCTGTAATACTAATATATATATGTATACACACACACACACACACAACACACCATAGTGATCCTGTACCTGGATAAACTTAATCACATAGAGATTTACAGTGCAGACAAAGGAATCATCCAGGTGAGGGTTTCAATTTTAGTTCTGCAGTTTCTTAGATAACCAACTCTCCAAGTTAACTACATTCCTATATTTTCCATTTTAGCACCAGTATCACTACATCATGGTATTGGTACAAAGTCTACAGGAGAAAATACAATAAAGAAACCAGTAATACCTATCATATAAGTTGTGATCAACAACACTAATATCATCTTCCTTTTCATTTATTGTTGTATGAATTACTCATTGCCGATATGAAATTTGACATTACAACAGATTCTGAGTTTTTCATGAATGTTTTAACATACGGCTTAAGCACAAATGTTAATTCTTACATGGGTGAATATTTCAAAATCCTGATTTCAAAATGCATCGTTCTTTTAATTCATACAATCTGGCATTCTTCAGCAAAGTTTTGTGTTATCGACTAGAATGAAATGGCTACTCAGGCGTTTCATTCTTGCCATAATACCAAGATCATAATTATTTATCAATGTTGAAAATGAGTATTTTATTAAATCATAAATAATTGCAACTACATTTCTTTTAGTTTTTATTTTTATTACTATTATCCTTGCTGCTGTTTTCCATTTATTTAATAGGTTTCTGTCACATACATTTTGTATGACATTTACAACTCAGAGTTTGTTCAAGTTATGTCTTTTCCTTTGATTTAATACCTTATTTCTTGAAAGAGAAATAGTACTGTGGCATAGCACAGTACAAACATGCAAAAATATGCCTTACTGGTAAGAATGAAATGACTATATTTTTACTTGGCAGTAAGTAATGCATATGTATCATAATATTGTAAATATAAACATCTTCCTCAAAATTGTGACTTCATTGCATAATGAGGGAAGAAAAAGTAGAAAAATAGTATAAAGAAAAAATCTAATCAAAATATAAAGACAAAACAAATTATCTCTAATAGACATAAAATATGGTTTTATCAAGGGAAATTTGAATTGACCATACAATTAAGAACTAGACAGATCATTCCTGTAGAAACAATTGAAAGAGACTGTTTGATAATTTCAATTCCTTGGTAATCTGCCAACAGAATATCCTACAATTCAGGATAATTTAATATTTAATTATTAAAACTTACTAATTTTATTTAATGGTCACATACTAATTTCATTTCATACAATTACAATAAATGATTACGAATATTATCAAATACAACCCTTCAGTTTCTCTAAACAATGAAAGCCAAACCATATAAAAAGTCAGCTAAAAGAGTTTGTTAATGATGACCCACTTTGGAAAATAGCTCAGAGTGTCTGTGGAGTGGGGTTGCTAAGTTCCATTGGCTCTTATTCAGTATCCATTGTTACACAGCACGAAGGCGATTCTTACAAGCTAGCCTCTTAATAGAAGTGTGAAAACATATATACATATATATTTTTAAAGTAGAACAAATTTGTAACTAGAACATCATTTTTTTCCTTCTGTGACAGAAACTCCCTATAACTGAACGGTCTGTTAAAGATGGAAAAAATACTAAAGCTATTTATTTCTTGGGAAAAATAAACTACTTCACATCTTCTCTACCTTCAAGTGCTAACTATGCTTTATTACCCCACAGGGTCTACTTCACTGGGAAAGGCTAACACTACTGAAGAAGTTGCTCCCTCAGTATTTAGAACTTATTTATGATTGGAGAGTGTGTAGTACTTGAGCTAAATTCCTGTCAATTACTCATTGCTATATTCCCATCCCCTGTGTATATCGATGATCCTAGAACTAAATGGAACATAATTCATATTTACCTTTGCGCAGCACTGAGCTAATAATCTTCCCCTGGTGCAGGAGAGATTGTACAGACATGTGACTGCATTCTCAATAGCCTTTAGAGTACATAACGTAACAGTCGAGCCGGGTAATCCCCCAACAGTGAGATATGCTCCTGCGCTTCCAGAGCACAGGTTTTCTCAGGAGACGCAGGTGCAAATAACCACAGCCCCAGTTAAACATTACAGGCACTTGACAGGAACATAAACAAGAGCTGTGGTAATATTGGGAAAAAAGAAAAAATTTACTCTAGAGAATAGAAAATTAAGAAATTTCTCTGAAGGCTTCCAGATGAGACTTCTCAGAGGTGGCATTTGGAGGGAACCTTAAATGATACGTAAAGTTGTCCTGTCAGGTGAGCAGTGAGTATGTTTCAAAACTTTTAAACCGTATTTGTATTGCCGTATAAGACATAGATTAGGGGGTTCTGGAAAGTCTTGCATAAAGCAATATACTGATTCAAAAGAGAGGAGAACTAGATAGGGAAAAGGGGGATAAAGAAGAAGGTTAAAAGAAAAGTAAAATGAGAGGAAAAAAATGGAAAAATGTAAATAAACTTGTTGCAAATAGGGAAGCGTGGGTGAATGGAAGAGAGGGGAGGGGAAGAGGGGGGAAAACCAAGATACATCATGTACAGGTACAAAATAACCATGTTGATTATGATCATTCTGTATACAATGTACCAATACATGTTCTTGGTAAAAATAAAAATTAAAAAAACATAAATAAGTAATATACTGAGGTGTTATTTCAGTTGTTTTTGTATCAGCAAAAAGTTTTAATTTCTTGCTACTCTTCCCTTACTAGATCTGCATAGGTTTGTATATCAAGTCATCTTTTTATTTGGCTTTCCTATTTCCTGCGTATGTTTCCTGTCTACACCGTTCACATAATTCACATAATGCAAACACTGTGTGACCTTTACCAACTATGTTATTAAATAAAAATTGCTGCCTATTTTTTTACACAAAAAATACCTTTTTTATAGACTTTGGTAATGAGTCTTTGTAAATAGTAATAAATATTTTTGAAGTCCTAAGTGAATATAATTTATGATGCTAAATACTTTTGTACGTAGTTACCATAAACCTTCTTCTCACTTTACTTTCAGAAGTTTCTATAAAAGGCCGTGATGCTGCCTAACAGTGCTGAACATATTGTACTTCTAATAGTACCAACATTTGTAAATATTTTTACAAAAAAAAAAAGAGCATTGTAGAAATTTCGCCCCACTCCAACTACCACCCTGAGGAAAGACTAACTGCTTCTAAAATACAGGCTGTTTGGCATTCTCTGCTTGCAGCTTAATCTAACCAGTCATGGCAAAAAACCATAATGTCATCAGTTCTGTAAATGTGTGTGGCTTGTTAATTGGTCAAAAGCAGGCTTCCCTTTAATTGTGCAATAGGAAACCAAATATGTCTGGCTTTCTCTCCTCTAGGTATAAGAATCCTCCTTGCCCTGTGTGTTCCATAGCTAGGAAATGCTGTGTGTGGTGTGGACTAAGTAAATGTTATAACTTAATTGAAAAGAAAGAGCATCCAGAGCTTTTTTCTTTTTCTTTTTTCTCTCTCTCTCTTTTTTTTTTTTTTTTTTTTTTTTTTTTTTTTTTTTTTTTTTTTTTTTTTTTTTTTTTTTTTTTTTTTTTTTTTTTTTTTTTGACGCAGGTTCTTGATGTGTAGTTCAGGCTGGTCTTGAACACATTATGTAGTCCAGGCAGGCTTTGAACTCTTGGGGACCCTCCTGCTTCAGCCTCCCAAGTGCTGGGATTACCCACGTGTGCCACTATGCCTAGCTAGAGCTTTCTTTCTCTCTGTAATTTTTTACATGTTTGCTGCTCCATAATCTTAGATGAATGCTGAGCTAACTAGATAATTTTGTGATCATTTTCTTGCCCTAACTATCCTGACAGATGTATGCACTGATGGGAAGAAATTTGGATTTTAAATCCCGAGGGTTGCATCAACCTCAGGGCTTCATGGAACAAGAAGAAACACATGGGTTTGTTCGCTTCATGCATTTCAACTTCAAGTGCCCGGTTTGTGCTCTTTGTGCTCAAGAAGTCGCTTCTTTGACTTTATTCTTGCTATGACATGATTCAAATTTTGAATTCACACTCAGTAGTTTAGTCTGGTTTTTATTTGTTCATATAATATTGATCATAACTGTAGGCTTGTTATTCTGTTTGTTTTCTTGAGTTAGTGACAAAATCACGATTCAGGATGTGTTTATGCTGTGAGTGTGCATGTGCACGCATATACATGTGTTGTGTGTATGTATGTACACAGTTCTTCTCTCCTCTTTTATACCTGAGACAACATCTACCTATTACCCAAATACACTGAGGCAAATTTCCCTGCCACTCTATCGTCTAGCAAAACATGATGCTGAATATCTCTTGCCATTCATCACCCTACTTGAGTTGTTGTTTTTCTTGTAGAATCGAGAGAACAGTGAGATATGACTTACATTCACTATCTGCTCAAAGTGTGAAAATGAAGGATAGATCATGAAAGCAGCCGGCAAAGGAAGGGGCAAAACATGCATTTAGAAGTAAAGATGATTTTTGTCTTTCTGAACGACTCCATTCACTTCGTAGTCTTTTATTTATTTTTAATTGACATAGTAATGGTATATATATATGTCATAGAATGTGACATTCCATTGCATGTGCAAAAAGAGTAAGGATCAAATAAGAGTATTTGGAAAGCCTACCACTTGAAATATTTCTCATTTCTTTGTGTTGGGTATATTCATCCTCTCTACTAGGTGGTTTGAAATATATCATTAATTATTGTCTGTTTTAGTTCCCTTGCTCTGGTATAGAACATTAGAAGTTATTCTCCTTATACAACTGAACACTTGTACCCATTGACCATCTTCTTTCCATCTATCTCTACCCCGTATTCATCCTGGGCTCTGGTCACCTCTATTCTACAGTGAGCTTAACTTCTTAGTGCCCATGTATAAGTGAGAATACCCAATATTCGTGTCTGTGTGCCTGGCTTATTGCACTTCACATAATGCCCTCCGGTTCTATCTGTTTTGTAAAAATGACAGAAATTTATGTTTTGTAGCTAAATAATAATTGTGTTTATATACACATTTTCATTGATAGACAACCCTAAGTTAGTTCTTCACATCTTAGATGTTGTGAATGGGGCAATAATAAATATGCTAGTGCACATGTCTTTTCAACATGTTGATTTCATAACTTTTGGATATATATCTGGTAGTGGCATTATGGAACTGTATGGTGGTTTTATTTCTAGTTTTTTGGGGAAATTCCAGAACTTTTCATAATAGCTGTACTAATTTACATTCTCACCAACTATATATGAGAGTTTCCCATTTTCCTCCCTTGCCAATATTTGTTTTTTTTGTTTTTTGTTTTTTGGGATTTTTTTTGTCTTTTTGCTAACAGTCATTCTAAGAAGAATTGATAACACATGGTAGTTCTGATTTATACTTCCCTGGTGATTAGAGATTTTGAACATGTATTTGTTGACCATATACTAGCCAAATATATATCAAGTATTTGTGTGTCTTATTTGTATACCTCCTTTTGAGAAATGTCTATTCAAGTGATTTTTCAATCACATTAATTAATTAATTAATTATATTGGGTTTCTTATATATTCTGAATATAAACCCCTTGTCAGAGGAATAGTTTAGAAATATTTTTTCCATTCTTTAAATTTTCACTTCATTCTTCTGACTCTTTCTTTGGCTAAGCAGAAGCCTTTTAGTCCCACGTAATATTATTTGCCTATTTTTGCTTTTGTTGTTTGGGCTTTTGTATTCATATCTAAAAACTCAGTGCCGACACAGATTTTTAAAACGTTTTCTCTATAATCGCTTCTCTTAGTTTCATATTTTCAGTTCTTAAATTTAAGTTTTATTTAATCTGCTTTAAATTTATTTTGTTTGGGGTGAGAGCTATTTGTCTAATTTCATTCACCAATACAGAGATATCCAGTTTTTGAAGGACTATATAGTAGAGACAATACTTTGCCAAACTATTTTCTTGGCGCCTTTTTCAAAAGCCAATAGGCTGCTAAGCTGGATTCATTTCTAAACTTTCAACTGTGTTCCATTGGTCTATATCTCTCTGTTTTTATTCCAGTAAGATACTGTCTTTCTTACTATCTCTAATATGTCTTGTGATCAGATAAGATGATGCCCCCAGATTCATTCTTTTTGCTTAGCTTTATTTTCACTACTTAGGGATTTTTGTGTTTCTTCACAGATTATAGAAGTATACTTCCTAATTTGGTGAAGAATTTCTTTAGTACTTTGATAGGATTTATATTGGCTTTGTAGATCATCTTCAGTAGTGCGATCATTTTAACAGTATAAATTTCTCTAACCCATGAATGCAAGATGTCTTTGCATTTTTTGTACGTATCCTCTTCAAATTCTTTCATTGATGTTTGTAAATTTTATTTTAAAGATGATTCACTTCTCTGCTTAAATTCACCTCTAAACATAATAATATGATTTGTAGTATTGTGAATGAGATTGTTTTCCTTATTTATTTTCTGAGCAGTTTCAATAATGCAGTATGAAAGTGCCACTTTTATTATATGTTGATTTTGTATCTTACAACCTTACTGAATTCAGTTATAGTAAGGCTCTAAAAGTTTGTTGCTCTTGTTGTTATTTATTTCACTCATTTTGTTGCTTGTCTAGTCTCAGCGAATATTAAAAGTATCAGTCAGATCAAAAGTAAAGGTATTATTTGACACCTAAATATAAATTTGATGATATATTCTGGAGAATTTCCAAGTCACCCACTTGTTTTATGTAATATTCAAAATAAAATTATTTTTACTTCATGTCAAGTTTTAAAGATATACCATATTACATCTGGAACTGAGAAATAAGATGAAACCAAATTATGTTCTTGTGTCATATCTTACAAATATTTAAGCAGCATAATGTAGCAGGTAAGAATAAGCATAATTAAATAATCAGCCTGAGTCTGAAGCCTGGGTCTGCCACACAGTTTTTTGCTAACTTCCTGACTTCAACAAGTTTTTAGTCTCTCTTTGCCTTCACCTACATGGAAGATGTTAATAGTACCTAATTCGGAGGATTGTTTCAGGAGTAAACGAGATCATAAAAATAAAGTGCTTAAAACAAAGTGTTTAGGAAATAAAATACATTTACAAACATATTTATCAAATATAAATTGTATTTCTATGATCTAGGAATAATCATTTTTTGCCTGAATTCTTAGAGCCCTTCTATTCTGCCAAATATACTTATCTCTATTATTCAATTCACTGACTTTAACTTCAGTTGTGTATGGATCTGTATCACCAGCAAGAAATTACATCTTTGGGCTTATTTTTTCCCTCTGTACCAAACGAGGGATTAAAAAATCTTTCTTGAATAATAATCCCAAAGATGGATGCCAATCTGACCACTGTATTGCCAAGAAAGGGTTTAATTATTACCCACCTAGTTAGATAACTTCTTCCCATAAGGATTTAAGAATTGGACAAAATATTATGCCTCAAAATCTGGAGCACATTAAAAAAAATTGTCACTGAGTGTTCTGACAATACATTTCATAAAATGTAAGACTAGATGCTGATCAGTTTTTCTCATTTCAGTTAAAGTATCATAAAAATCACCATTGGTGGGAGGCCCGGGAACTCGTGGTTTTAATATTATTATGGATTAGATGCACATCATCCCCCCTCCCAAATCCTCATGCGTGCAGAGGCAGGGCTTCTTCAAGGTGGGAGGATCATGAGAGCTCTGGACCCGGATTTAATGTTAGAAGGTGCAGCCCGGTCAGAGGGATGGGTCAATGTAGAAAGGTAAATCTCCTAGTTAGGACCTTCCTTCCTTCTCTACTTCCTGGGCACCAAGATGTGAGCAACTTTCCACCACAGCAGATCCTTCCACCTTGCCCTTTCTGTGTTTAAGTCTTCTGTGAACTGAAACATATGAAGCCATGAGCAAATTAAACCCCTTCTCCTTTAAATCGTGTCTGGTATTTTGTCTCAGCAATGAGGAAAGTGATGAACACGAATATTGTGATATCATAATAGTGATAATATTTCTTCAGGAATTTGCCATGTCCCGAAAACACACACACACACACACGCACACACACACATGCACACACACACACGCACACTCACAAAATAAGAGGATTTAATTTTGCTTGTTAGCTTTACCAATGTATTGTAGTGAAAATAATAGCCACAATTATCCCAGGTAAGTAGCTAATTGCTGCCTATAAAGTATTTGCAAACACAAAGTACCATATAAATTCTTAATAATAGCAATTAGTAAAGAATAGTGGTTTTAAAAGGAAAATCCATTCAGCTTGGTTTATTGCGGACATTTAAACTCATAAAACTTTTTAAATCTAGTTTCCATTGACCAAACAAATGACAATGTATAAAACACAAGTATTCAGGCAATTTAAGGAGGTATTACACACTTACCCATTGAGAGAGATGCTTTTAAAATCACTCTCTTGCTGTCATAAAAATATCATGTGCACAACCTTAAAAGTATAATGTATTTAGTGGAAATTTTATAGGCTTCACTTAAACTGGATTTACTAGATGCTTCTTTAGTAGATTAGGACAAAGAACAGTGTATTTTACCTAGAAGAAAATTATGATTTTTACAAATATGGCAAAATACCAGAAAAGTCACGTGCCTTGAAAGCTGTAATAGAAGTTTACACTTAAAAGCTGGTTGAGTCACTGCATAGGGGTCTTGCAACTTGGGAGGTTAATTATAATGCCAAAGGGGAAAACCTAATGAATGGTTTAATCTAAACTGCTGTTTATCACAGAGGATGTAATTCCACAATCTTAGATTAGAATTACAGATTTGAAAGATTTCAGTAAATATCATAGCTAACATTTAACTGCCTCAACCAAGATGTTGACCTGTCAGGACTACAGGGCCTGAGGTCAAAGGATCAGAAATTTAGATGCAAGTCTGGTTATTGCCATTTTTTGTAGTGTGGCCTTAGACAAATCTTCTCTTTGTATATCATGGATTTCTTCACTTTTAAAAATTCTCTCCATAATATGATGTCTTTAATATTTTGGGAAAGATACCTAGAAGGGGACTAGCTGGGTCAAGTGAAATTTCTAGTTGTAGTTGAGACATCTCCACACTGATCTCCACAGTAGTTGTACCAGATTACATTCCCACTAACAATAAAGAAAGGTCCCTTTTTCCCTGAAGTCTCTCCAACATTTGTTATCATTCAACCTCTTAATGATGGCCATGCTTTCTGGGGTAAGATGAAACCTTGGTGTTGTTTTAATAGGTAGAAATATATGCACACTCATATTTATAGCAGCACAAGTCATAATAGCTAAATCTTTGGAGCAGCCCATATGTCCATCAACAGATGAATGGATAAAGAAAATGTGATATATACACACCACAGAGTACTATTCTGCCATAAAGAATGACAAACTTGAGTCATTTGTAGGAATATAGATGTGCCTTGAGAAGACAATGTTAAGTGAACTAAATCAGATGCACAAGCTTAAATATCTTATTTTTCTCTTGTATGTGAAACCCAGAAAAAAAGAACAAAATAAATGATAAATAATAGGAACTAGGGAGAAAGATCATTCT
>PVJO010014437.1:0-48296 GCA_004026905.1 Hystrix cristata
GAACCCAGCGCCTTGTGCAAACTAGGCAAGCACTCTACCATTGAGCTTCATCCCTACCCCTACAAACATTTTAAATTTAAAATATAACATGCTGCAGTCAAAAATAAAAGGTACAGGGCAACATAAAAACCCTACAACCCTCAAAATCATACATAAAATTATATTTTATTAATTATATTAATGATTAATGTTTCTGTGGTATTTATATAACTTTTAATCAAATACAGTTTACAAGTATAATTTTGGAAGTAAGCAAAATCATTGTCCTAATGAGAGTAAAGAGAAAACCCAGAAAGAACTGTACTGTTAATGAGAATCGAGTGTCACTCATTGGGCACTTACTGTGCCGTGCAGTCACTTAATTCTCAATTTAACGTCATTGTATTTTGTGAGGTTGGTATCATTACATTTCACTCAAGACTCAAAGAGTTTAAGCTCCTACGGCTGGTCGATAGCGAAGTTGTAATTGAAATGAGGTTTATCTAGCTCTAAACCTCCAGTTCAGCCTAGTAAAATAGGCGTGATGGGTTCTTTCTTAACTAGATATAGAGTATGCATTTAAAACCAAGAATCAGCCTGCTAGCCAATATTGAGTAAAAAGAGAGAGCTGGACACCGTTTTTTGTTTTGTTTTGTTTTGTTTTGTTTTTTAAAATAAGGAATGTGATCTAAATTGCCAGGCTGACCCAGAGCTTGCAATCCTCCTACCTCAGCCTCCCAAGTAGCTGGGATTACGGCATGCGCCACCACACCTGGCTCCTGAACACATCCTTACTGGGATCAAATATACCCATTTTAACCCAGACACAAGCTCATGCTTAATGAGGCATCTTCATTGACGTTGAGGAAGACAACAAGCCATCCAAAAGCTCATATTAATTCATATTCTGGAAGCCAATGCAATTACCAAAAAAGAATTATTTTAAGAGTTTAAAGCCAGGGTGCTGGCACATACCTGTAACCCCAGCACTTGGGAGGCTGAGGCCTGAGGATTGTCATGAGTTCAAGGCCAGTCTGAAATATATAGCAGTAGTTTGTTTGAGACAGAGTCTCATATCATCAGTAGTTCAGAGATGGTATACAATTATATACCCAGAAAAAAAAAAAAGAAAATCAAATGAAAAAATATTACAGATATCAAGGCAATCAGTAAAATGACAGGTAAAAATTTAACATTTAGAACAAAATAGCATTCACGTAACAACTACTTAGAAGATATAGTGGAAGAAAAGTCCAATTTACCACATCAATAAAAAAAGATAAAAAATACAGGTTTAAATTTAATGTGAAAGAACAATTTCACTCAGACTTCAAAACACTTCTTAAAGTACATATTTATACAAATGGAAAAGTAGACTATGTCCTTAGATAGGAACACTTAATATCATAAAAATAGCCCCAAGTTAATTTAAAAATTTAAGGTGATTATAATAAAATACCAGTATAAACTTTCTTGGAGAGAACTAGATTCATTGGTTATAAAGTTCATATAAAAGATGAACATTCAAGAATAGATTCATAGTGTTTATAGTTAATAATGTATTATATATTTAAAAATTGTTACTATACAATGTAACAGTCTACATTATTTATATATTTTAAATTGCTATTTTGAAATTGCATTACCCTCGAATGCTCTCAACACAAAAATAAATATTGTGTGTAAAGTGCTGGAGACATTATTAAGTTTGCTTTAATCATCCTACATTGTATACAGATATCAAACTATCACAATGCACCTCATAAATCTATTCATTTATTATTTGTCAATTAAAAAATAGCTAGGAAACTTCTGCTAGGAAGAAGACACATCTACCAAATATTAAAATCTATTAAAGATTATAAGCATTCAACTGATTAGACAGATCAATGGAATGTATTTGAAAAATCAAAATAGACCAAGCAGGTGGACACTGACCATATTACAAAGATGGGGTTACAAGTCAATGGGGAAAAATAAAGATCACTCCAATAATAGGATTTGGAAAACCAGGGGAGATCCTGGCGAGAAGTGAAGCTGGGCTGCGCCTCTCGTCTCACACCACAGTAAATCCTAGGTGGGCCAGACTCAGTCTAAAACAGAATCTAAGAGGGAACCCATGAAAGTGCTAGAAGCCAGAACGGGAGGCCTCCCAACGTTTGGCCCCCAACCAAGACTCATAAAAACGACCGACCCATTCCACCCACCAGCGACAAGGCGAAAGGAAACAGGGCAGATGAAAAGCAGGCGCGGTGGGGCTTCCTGCGGAGCCCGCCTGGAGTGTGGGCAGAAGCCGGCGGGAGGGCCCTGGCAGCTCCACGTCGGCCAGAGCTCGTTTATCCGCAGCCTTCTGCTGAGGGAGGCGTGTGGCACCGTCAGGAACGTCCTCCTAAGTGGCAGACGCCAGCAGGCGCCCGGTGAGCAGCGTCCCAGTCTCCCTCTCATAGTAGAACAGCCACAGAAGACGGATAAGCCGCACTGTTACATAAGCCAAGATGATGGAGCGCTAACGGCGCAGAGGGCTCCCCAGAGCACGCGAACCCGCATGCTCACAATGAAACAGATGATGATGCCGAGAAGTCTCTGAGTTACCAGTGTAATAAAGTGTAAGTGCGCACCGCCAGGGCCAGGAGAGGGTCAGAAGCCACTGCCTGTTAATTAGCCTCCTCCTCCAGGGCTCTGCAGACTGCAGAGACACACAGAGGCCTCCTGGTGACACAGAAAGCCGGGGACCAGCAGCTGTGACTGCTCTGGGCCTGTGGAAGGCAGCCGCTAAGAAACCGGATGATGGCAGCAGACACAGATGTGGGGACCGGGAGCAGGGCGGATGGGGTTTGGGCTCCTGCCCCACCTGATCTTCCTTACATCAGCTGATGCATCTTCTTTCTTGACCTAAGCTTCTGTGCATTAAGTATCTGACCGTTGAGGCTGGTGAGGCCTGACTGGTGACTTATCCACAATGTGGTGTCATCTTTGTGGGAGATTTAAGGCCACCTATACAGACAGGATTCCCGCCCCCATTCACTGGCTTCTGTCACAGCACAGCATATCCAGGTGCCTCTTGTGCATCCTTTCATTTGTTCCTTGAGACCAAGTCTCTTTATGAAGTTCACGTTGGCCTTGAACTCACTAGGTAGCCCAAGTTGACCTCAAACTTGCAGCAATCCTCCTGTCTCAGCCTCCTGAATTCTGGGATTACAGGTGTGTACTGCCACACCCAGATAATTATGCAAATTTCTGATATGACTTCTGAGACACTTGTGAGGAACCTCAATTCTGCTGTACCCACCTTTGGAAACTCGTGGACCAGAAAATGGAGAATTGAGAGAAGACATCTACTTTTGGGGAGTGGATATAGTTGCCCCAGATGAAAACATGTCAGTACCATCCTCCTCCCTAGATGTCAACAAAACCTACAGATGATGCAGCAATGCTAATATCAGACCAAACAGAATTTTAGGAAAAAGGTGATAAAAAGGACAAAGGGGGATATGTTATACTGAACAGTCCTCCAAGAAGACACAATACACAAACCTGTGTGCTTTGTGATGTATATGGCCCCAGATAAGTGAATTACACCATCACAAAGAGAAATCAAATCAGAGTTGGAGAACTAGGGCCTCATCTCTTAGATTAGGATAGATTAAATCCACTGAAATAGAGTGAAAATAAATAAAAAAGATTGAAAACATAGAAGAATAAGAAGTAGAATCAGGATAAACAATGAATGGATGAATGAAGGAATCAGAAAATCGAGATGAATACATCTGACTAAAGGGAGAGAGAGAGAGACAAGACTCTACTCCTATTTTTTAGTATATGCACTCCTGAAGCGAGCACAGGATTCTACTCCACAGAGGACATACTTATTTTTCTCGACCATACATACACAGAACTCTTCCCAAAATTGACTATACTGTACTATGGAAAAAATTTCAACAGACTCTAAAGATTTCTTTTACAGGCTACATTTTTCTGATTACAATGAAACAGAATAAGAACTCAGCTGAGTTGCAGAGCATTTCATATAATATGAGGCGTTCATTTTTAAAGGTTGACTATATAAGAGACAATGCCTGGGGACTCGTGGGCTTGTGGCAGATGTATCGATAATAGGTGAGGACAGTGAATTCCAGACCCGAGATGATGGTCAACCTTAGGGACGTGGGGAGGGAGATGTAGTCCTGCAGGCTCTCAGAGGGGGCTGCAATTGTGTCAGTTTAAGATGTTACATTTTGAAGCTGGATGGTGGATACGATATTATTATTTGATAATAATATTACTTAACATCATATTGTAATGTATAATGTGGTGTGGACCACACCACAGACGATCACTGTTACATTTGGCGCATGACTTTATAGTTTGACACACAAACACACACACACACACACACAAGTTTACACATCTATAGACACGCTCTAACAAATCTGCCTTTGAGAAAAAAGTCTTATGCTTTAAGTCTACCCTTTTATGCCTGCTCTTGGTTGATTGCTGGGCCAGAAACCTACATAGTGCAACTAATGGCTGGTCCGTGGCCTAAGTAACAAGCAAACTTTAGATGTCCCATCTATGTGCATTGCTTACCAGGGCAGGGCTAGGTCAATGAGGAAAATTAATTGGTTATCTGCAAAAAACAAAATGAAACGAAATGATCCGCAACCTGGAAACTTTCATCTATGGAATATCCTGGTTAGCTGAAGCAGTATCAGCATCTCATATTCACTTCCACTTTTCTTCTGAGATATTCAACCCACTTTCCATTAGTAAAAGTAACTGGCTTCTATATTCCATCCGCATCTATATCACACTGAGTTTGATAAAACACTTCCTCATGACGGTCCTCATTCAAACCATTGAATGTACACAAGGTAGACTTCAATTTGTCTCACAGCTGAGTCCAGCCTAAACTACATAAAAAACAGAACTTTTATAAATTTAGTGCCTTTCCCCCATTGATTTATACTGTAATTTCAGGTGCTTTGATTTTCCTTTTGAAAGCCAGCAGTGAAAGGTGAAAAGAGCCAATAACACTTTAGCTACAAAAATCTGTTGAAATGGCTAATGATCCATCAGAAGCTTTTCAATTGCTTTCGGTTCATTTTTAATGGGCTCCTTCCCTAATATATGTATTTATGGCTCCTATTCACTGAGGCCCATTCATCAAAGCCTTCCACGTACAGATAATTACCCATCTAATTACACCACTTGGTCCTGTTACTGGCTGGGCTCTTTTGCGTCACGCACAATAAAGCACACATGTGAAGGTGGTGAAAGCTTTCTTTGCGTTTCCATGTGCCTAGGAAAGGGGCAAAAAATAGGCACCTTCTCCTTTTTTTGGGTGGAAGTTTCTTTTTTCAGTTTTGTTTGGCTGTGAGTTTGAAGGAATTTCCGGTCAAGCACATTTTTTGCAAAGATGATTTGCATTCTGAGAACCTCAAGAAAGGAATGGGCTGTTCTGGCAATGGCTGGGGTTCGGGCCAGGCAGGACTGTGTACGGGTCTGAGAGGAGGGCTCTGCAGACCTGGGATTGTGGGTCACAGGAGGGATGTATGTCAGGCCTGGCCAGGTGGTGAGGCGCTCTGGATACAGACACAGGACTCAAGAAGGAGACTGGGGTCGGAATGAAACTTCGTGCTCTGTGGACAAGGTCTTCGAGCCCCTCAAATAACCGAAATGATGGTATTAATCAGATGCCATCAGACATACCTGTAATCCAAGCTATTTGGGAGGCTGAGGCAGGAGGATCACAATTTCGAGGAAATCCTGGGCAATTTAGCAAGACCCTGTTTTAAAAATTGCTAAAGGGCTGGGAATGTCACTCAGCAGTAGGGCGTTTGTCTAGCAGTGATTCAATCCCCAGTACCACAGAAAAGTAGCACCGAAAGGCACGAGTGCCCATTTCATCTCAGACATGTGTCAGCTTATGTGTTGTCTTAGCTTGAGCCCCTCGGGGGTGTCCCTACAAGGAAGTCACGTGAAAGTAACTTACTAGAAAGCAAGCCCAGGACTTTTCTATGAAGGTGTTTGGGACGAGATCAGCAGTTAAGCGGAAAGGCGAGGAAGGAGACTGCTCTCTATGGGCCTCATCCATCAGTCCAGAGGCCCAAACAGAACCAAAAGATCCCCCGCCCCAAATAAGCAAGAGGAGATTCCTCCTGCCTGGCCACCCGCATGCCAGGACGTTAGCTTTTTCTTGCCTTTGGACTTCAGTGGAAATTTCGCTGTTCCTGTCTTGAGCCTGCTGGCCTTACGACCAGAGCTGCACCACCTGCTCTCCCTCTATTTTCTTATTTGTCCCTTCTTAAAATTTTTATTTTTATTAGTATGTGTTTGCAGTAATAATGATAACATTCATCGTGGGATGTTTGTACATCTACATAACACATCTTAATTCTCTTTTCATCCGCTTCTCCACCTCTCTATCCCTGCTCCTTCCATCTTTTGTTCCCCTTCCTATTTGCAAAAGATCTATCTCTTGTTTCCTATTATCTATATTTTATTTTGGCCTTTAATTTATTTATGGTTTGCGTTTCTCATATAAGAGAAATCATGAGATATTTAAGCTTATATTGTCTGATTTATCTCACTTAAGATTATGATCTTAACGTGCATTCATTTTCCTACAGATGACTCAAATGCTTTCTTCTTTATGGCAGAGTAGTACTCTGCTGTGTAACACATTTTCTTTATCCATTCTTCTGCCGGTGGCCACTTATTGTGAGCTGCTGCTATAAATCAGGGTATACATAGATCACTGTAATACGATGCCTTTAACTCTGGCCAGCTGCAGATCCGGGGACTCAGCCTCTGCGATCACGAGCCAGTTCCTTATAATAAATCGACATAAACCGACCTCTTCATATGAACATGCACTTCCAGCTACCTGCTTGGTGACGCCAGGGCCGTTTTAGTTTAAGGGCGCTCTGGGATGTTCTCACAACCACGAAATCGCTTAAGGAAGAACATATTCCCACGGCCAGGGAAGGCTTCGCCGTACAGCCTCTCGGTTCGTTTTCCAGGCTGGTGTGCACAGCTGGGGAGGCCTCAGGAGCCTGGGACACCTTGCGGCAAAGATGTGGGGAGCACGAGAGGTCCGGCCTGCTCCACAGATAGTGGATCTACCTTAGGCCACGTAGTCACCTGTATTTCACAGGTGAGGAGACCGAGGCACATGGAGAGTATGGGTGATGCTAACTCAGACTTGACCACTGCCGTGCTGTGGGGAAGCGGGAATGAGGGGCCACCAGCCTCCCACGGGGCCGAGTTAGTTCGAGGACCCCGCGCGGCGCTCAGCAGGACTCTCCAGGGAGGGCCGCAGGCCGCCTGCGGTGGGCCGAGCTCTGCGGACTGGTCTTCCTCGTGGTCCGCCACACTCCGCGTGCTGGCCGCGCTGGGAGACTGGAACTCGCCGAAGGCCCACGAGGACGCTCCGGGCTCCGGGAAGTGCCGCGCGTGGCCGCCAGAGGGCGCGCCAGCCTCGGTACCCGCGCAGCGCCGTCCGCAGGAAGCCGGCCACGCGGCGTCCCTCCCAGGCTGTCTCTCCCGGCGGGCAGGAGTCACATCGCTCTCCCCGCCCCGCTTCCGGGCCGGCCGGCTAGGTGGGGCGCAGGGCGGGGCAGGCGGAGGAAGCCAGCAGGGTCCCCGCGCTGCGGAGTGAGCGCGCGGTGAGCAGGAGCAGGGCAACGCCGCCCAGGACCGTAAGGACACTGTCACAGCAGTATCACACGAAGAGTCAGTGCCGTTCTTATATTTAAACAACAGAGGCGTCGCTGCAGTCCACTTGGGCTGCTGTAATATGTGAAAACTGGGCGTTCTATTCTCAGCTCCGGAAACTGGGAAGTCCAAGACCAAGGGACTGACAGATGCGGGGCGGGGTCCCGGCTCGTGGGTGCCTCCTCCTTGCCGTGTCCTCAGGGGGTGGAAGGGGCCCGAGAAGGGCACGAGGCCCACTTCCGAGGGCTCCATCCTCGGGATCCAGTCACCTCCCAAAGCCTCAGTTTTGTAGCCAGGCGTGATGATGCGCACCTGTGCAGGTGAGGGAGGGTGAGGCAAGAGGGTCGAAGTTTGAGTCCAGCCTGGCAACTTAGCGATTTGGGGAGAATGTCTCAAAGAAAGAGAGAAAAAGAGAGAGAGAGAGAGAGAGAGAGAGAGAGAGAGAGAGAAAGAGAGAGGAAGAGAAAGGAAGGAGGGAGGGAAGAAAGGTTTTTGTAAGACATTTCTTTGCATTCAACCACCCAATTTACTATGTCATTTTTAACGTAACTTTTGTAATTAATCTTCTAGTTTTAGCTTCTGGTGCCAAATCATAACGTCTTCAAATAATAAGAGCTTTAAAAGAAATCTTTCTTCCTTTCCAACTCTAAAAAGAAAATGATTTCTAAATTATTTTTACTGAAATGGCCAGAACTTTCAAATTTTCAAATTTAAAAAGTACACTGCATTCTGGCTTTGGCCTATTTCAATGAGAACACCTGCTAGGGAATAAATATTTGTGTACTTTCCAAATTCTTATATTGAAATCCTAATTCATAAAGAGTATTTTATGTATAATGAAGTTTCTCATGGCATTTTTATTGTAAGGAACATTCAGAGAAAGTGTTAACACCCAATGGGATGTGACTAAAATTGTTTTCTTGCATCCTTATGTGGCATATATACAGTCATTAGGAATAATTTTAATAGGATTAAATAGAATTTAATAGTAGAATTTAGTAATATAGAAGAATACGATATGACATTAAAGAAAAGACACCACACCAAAATGCATATGAGTTGTGATCCTTGTTTTTGGAATATACGATTGAAAATACTGAATATACAGTATATTATCGTGGAAAATCCATCTCTTTTCCATTTATTTATGATGCTTTGGGTATGTATGGGAAAGGCTCAAACCCCCCCAGACATGTGTGTGTGTGTAAATATATATATATATGTAAATGCATAAGGATGCATATATGCAAATGCATGAGTATGTATATATATTTAAATTCATGTTTCTATATGAAAATGCAAGTGTGGATCCAAGTGTGGGTATTTGCATATTAGAGTTTCCCAACACCAGTCAAGTTAGAAGTGTGCGATGTGCATGGAGTGGGGGGCGGGAAAGGAGAGGGAGAAAGCCAAAAAGAGGAAAAAAGACTGTGTGAACAAATTCCACAAAGCTACAGATGCACGGCGATTCCATTGCCCCTCCTGAGGATCGGGCTGGCGGTGCTGGGTGCGTCGTTGTTCTCAGCCCCGGGGCAGGGGAAGAGGTGGCACCTCAGCGCCCCTGGGGTCCTCGTGTCCTGTGGCACCGTGCATCCCCTTGACTGGTGGAGCTCATGGAACCTCAGAAACTTCACATGTAAAGAATGGCGCACTTAGAGTATAAATATAAAGGAAACCAACTATGTTGAAATACAGTTATGCAAATACTTTCACAAGAGCCAAATTGTTGGTGTAGTAATACACGTACATCTTTATTAACATGTTGGATAACCAGCTCTAACAGCCAGGAGACTGCGATTCTCGAGTCATATGACTGTAGCTGACATTTTAAGGCAGCTGTCCCAGCTATCAAGTGAGAGCCATGTGGGATTTCTCCAGCGACAAAGTCACAGATTCTGCTATCACTCTTGTGGCTTGTTGCCTGCATGCAGAAATGAAGAAAATGCTCAACTGCAGTTGGAAAGAACTAAAAAACAAGAGCATTATTTTTCCACATAGGTTCGTAAATCCCCCGAATCCTACCCGTGGGCCTGGGTTAAGCGCCTCTAACTGCTGGGAGCCTGGAAGCCCAGCTTCCTATCCTGGCTCCTCCGGGCACCAGGAGCCCGCGCCTTTGTCTTTGTAGCCAGTCTACTGGAGACAGGGCAGCTGGTTGTGTCTTCGATGCCTGGACAAAAAAGCAATGCGCCAAGCTTTTCTGTGCTGTGGTCCATGCCATCCTTGTCCTTACCTGGCTTGAGCAGAGTGGGAGCAGCAGAATGATGTGGAAGCCTGTACGTTCTCACATACACGCATGTGAATGGACACATTTGTCCAAAATCCCAGCTCCTTATTACCATTCCAGGTCTGCAATTGGGTGCTCCCTCAGGACATGTGTAAGTACTTCTGACTCTGGGATTGTCTTTGTCTGTTTTCTGTTACTATAACTGAGCACCACAGACTGGGTGTTTTATAGACAATAGAGGCTAATGTGTCTGTATGTTCTGGAAGCTGGGAAGTCTTGACTGGTGCAGACATCTGTAGTCACCTGGTGAGGGTCTTCCTGCTACACTGTAGCACAGCAGGAGGTGTCACATGGCTGTACGGAGCATATGCGCTAGCTCAGGTTCCCCTTCATGGGACCCCACCTCTGTGATCGTATCTAATCCTAATTACTCCCCAGAGCTCTACCTCCACATACCACGGGCATATGAATTTGAGAATTAAATTCCCAACACTTGACTGTTTGAGGGACACACTCATACTAGCAGGGATTATTGGGCTGGGGCTTCTGGTTCCTCCCATTCCCAGGCCACCATAGTGTGGGACCGAGAGGTCCCTTTGCACAGAGCCAGCTGACAATCTTAGGAGTTTTCTTCTCTCTTCTTTTTTGGTTCCACTTTTCAGAGGCCTGATTTTGTCATGTATTTAACTTGGGTCTGCATTTTAAAAGTACTCAGATCTACTTATAATTTTGTCTTATTCCATCACCTTCCGCAACTCAGTGATGAATAATCCTTTCAAAGGGGCCGCAGTGACTCTGATCCCTCTCACCAGAGTGGAGATAAAACAAGTTTAATGGCCATCAGGGCCATCTGCTAGATCCGTTAGAGCTTCACTGGGGATTATACATTTCTTCAAAGTAAAACGAATCTCTTTGTTCCATTTAATGCCTTGGATTCTGTGTCGTCTGAGATGAATTTTGTTATCCTTGCTCTTTTTGTGTTTGCTTGATAAATCACAGCTCTTCTTTTTTAATATTTATTTTTAACTTGTCAATATCGTTTTGTTTTAGCTTTGTCTCTTGAAAGCACCATATAATTAGTTTCTATTTTAACTTTATAATTTGACAGTCCTTTAAAAACATTTGGATTGTGTTTTTCTTGTTGCATGTACACAATTTCTCTGCGGGAAATACAGAGAAGCAAAGAGATGAATGCTGAAGTCATTCAGTCTTCACTATTCAGAAGTAACTGTTTTCCGAACTTGGTTTGGCGCCTTTCTTTTTGATTTTGTGAGTGCCACTGTATTTTTCCAACATGTTCATTTTCTTCCTGAGTTGTGTAAACTTGTTCTTGCAGCTCACCCAGGAGGGAGGGCTAACCCTTGCAAACACACCGGCTCCTGTAGGGTCTGAGGTGTGGCTGGAAAGGCTCGGGAAAGGGCGGGAGGGCAGCGGGGGACAGCTCTGCTCCGGGGCAGGGAGGAACCCCTGTGTTCACTTTGATATCCGCTTCCTTGTGTTCCCCCTTTTCTGGCCTCTTTCCGACCAAACCATCGGGGCCAGGATGAGGCGAGGACTTCGGGGAATGGGTCAAATAGGCAACTGTGGTGATGTTAAAATATGACACAAACTCTTTAACGGTGCTTCCTTGTCAAGGTGGAAACTGACTCTTCCTGCCTGCGCACGTTAGTCCAAAGTTAGGCCTGACAGGATGTGAGGCGGGGCTCAGCCTGTGAGGAAGGCGGGTCTACTTCCAGTTCAGCGTTTCTGTCACCCCTTCGGGGTTCTTACCAAATGTTAGGGCTTCATTCCTGGGATCAGACTTTGGCTTTTGTCTCTTTAGGCTTTTGGAGCTAAAAACACCCTTCAAATGTCCCTCTATCACCTTTTTCAGAATTGACACTCAACTTCTGAGGCAAAATCTTTTTTTTTCTTTTCTTGGAGCTTGACTGCTAACTTCTTCACCAGAGTGTCACTGCGCCGCTCCTTCCCACCGCTTGATTTTTACCCATTTTCCCTGCCGTTCAGGGCGATGATCTGTCCCCTTAACCGGCACACAGCTAAGGTGAAGCGCTTTCAACTTCTCCGCAGTTTCTTCGGTATGAACTTCCATGTTTCTAAATGATGTATGTGTAGTCCTGTTAACATTTTAGGACCTTACCTACTAGGTTTCACAATTTCCCCCTTCAATTTCCTTTTTTAAACTTTCTCAATATAGTTAGGCCAAAATTGGTTGAAGTAAGTGTTCAGCAATTATTTGAATTATTCACTGGTGAACCAATAAAGAGTTCTATTAATGTTTTCCTATCGTGCACTTTAAAGATTTCTCTGGAGCAGGGAGTGTAGCTCACAGGGAGAGAGCTTGCGCCACATGTATGTATGAAGTCCTGTGGTCCATCCTCAAAAGTGAAAAAAAACCTCTGGAACTAGTAATTGCCCGATTTTAAAGTTCGTTTAGTTTTGTCTGTGACTACTGAGTACCCTGCCCTCCTTAATGTATTTATGACATATCTATTAAGCAGTAAATGAGGCAGGAAAAAAACCAAAACACCCAAAGATGTTATATCTCGGAGGCCACGTGGAGAAGGTGTTATTGGTTGTGCTTCACGCTAGAAAGGAGGCATGTGAGACGACGGCTGAGAACCGACCGCTGGGTTTGGCAATGCGGAAGTCACTGGTGACCTTGAGAAGAGTAGAGTAGTGGGGACAAATGTCTGATTGAAAGGCTCAAATGAGAACGAAAGGAAGAAAATCATGGAGGGCGACAGATAACTTTATTTTCTAATGAGTTTTCTCTACGGGGACAGAGAAACGTGGAGAAAGATGTAGGGTGGAGGGAGGGATCTGGGGCAGTCAGCCTCCAAGATGGCTCCCAGTGATCTCCAACTCCTGCTGTTCCCACCTCTGCATAGTCCCTCTTACACCTGGGTTGGTGTATGTGACCAATATGGTGGAAGGGACGCCATGTCACTTCTGAGGTAAGATACCGACCAGTGCGGCATTGGGATTAAGTCTGCAGTTTCTGTGGGAGAGGCCTTGAGTCCTAGTTCTGTCTCTACTCATTCTGTCTCTACTCTGTACTGTGTTGAGACCTTGGACATACTATCAACCTTTTCACTGCCTAGCACACAGGATCTCCTCAGACATTTGTAATATCTGTCTGTTCACAGAAAGGATATCAGAGAACATCTAGTCTAAGATCTTTTTCTAATTCTGTGTATATTTGTGCCAACAAATTATCATTAAATGCATAGAATAAAATTCATTAGACTACAAAGAAAATTGATTAGATTAGAATATTTATTAGCATATCAACAGAAATACATTCATAATACAGTAATAATGTGTTTCTTCATTAGTGCATTAAAAAACAAGATGTAATCCCAAGTTCTAGAATTTGAGCAGTAATAATGATGAGAATAAATGATTTAAAATATTAACAAAATCCTTCATATGGCACAAAAACATTTGTGATTTCTGTTGAGGATAGAGTCACAGATACTGCTAACATTTGTCACTCATTGTGTTGACTTTCATTTGGACGTTAGTGAAAATAAAGAATTTTTTTCTCATGTGAATTTCACCAGTCCCCTGAATTCTGGGGTTGTGGATCACAAATTGAGAATCCCTGACCTGGTCCAAGCTGCTGATCAGAAAAAGGCAGAGGAAACTGCCCCCATGAGCTGTGGCACAGCCTGGCCAGATTGCACAAGTAGACTCGCTGGCTGGGAGCAGGAACCCAAGTCTTGCATTTTCTAGCTGAATGATTTTCACCATTTTTCTGACAAATGTTCCGAGTGCAACGGTTTAGAGATTATGTGGACCATAACAGCTTTTACCTTGCCTTGAAGTGATTTCTCTTTTACCAGGCTGTGAGCGAGGGACTGGGGGCTGCTCAGTGCTCCTGAGTGGAAGAGTCTCGGGGGGAGTCTTCCGGAGGGTCTCCTGCTGAGGCCCCCCTCGCCTTTGTTGTGCTTCTGACTCTGCCCCCTTGCTCCAAGTTTCTCTCCCTCTCCTGCTTGGTTTTCAGCTCTCTCCCAGAAGATTTAGACATCCAGGTGAAGGAGAGAGAACTAGGGAATGCCTGGACACGGTGACCCGAGGAGGCCCCAGGAGACGCGGTGAGCTGAGAGTCGGAGTCACCCGCTGGGAGCTCATTCAACACGGAATGAATAAGCACTCATGTCCCAGAGAGTCCTTTTCATCGTCTCCAGAAACTATAAATCCCTGTAGGTGGCATTGAAAGATTTCCAGGGTTCCAGCTGAGTCCTTTTCATTAAGGTGTTGTATTTTCCCCCTCGGTGTCTGCCAAAATGTTTTTTTTTTAAGGACATACCGGGGAGGGGGGGAGAAGAAAACGTGCACAGGGCTTCTACCGCGGGTGTCATTTTGGCTATTGCCGGTACAGTCACCAGGTAAGGACAGACATGGAATGTGTTAGACAGCAGGATTTGTCCACGTGCTGGAAACAGATCACTTAGCTAGAACTCTCTCTCTTTTAAATGGCGTTAAAGTTCTTCCATACAGCAGACTCATTTCCCCCATGCTGTTGTCGAATGTGGACTCTGTACTTCGAGCACAGGGACTTTTTAACTCAGTCCCTAACATCACTGTGCACTGAAAACACTCAGAGAGAAACCCGCCAGGGCTGAAAACTCATAGCTGGCAAATAAGAGTCATAGCAGGTAGATTAATACACCCCAAAGATGTGCCTATTCTAGTCTAATTAAGTCTAATAAAGTAATAGACTTTAAAAGAGGGAGATTATTTTATTTTCTATCAATCAGAAGACCCTGTGTCATTATAGGGGCTCTTAAGAGTAGAAGAAAGAGGTACAGGAGTTGGATAGAGAGACTCGAGGACCGAGGAAGAGGCAGGAGAGACTCAGGGTGGGGGGACCTCCATCTGGTTTGGAAGGAGGGGGGAAGGAGGAGGTCATAGGCCGATGACCGTGGGGTGTGGGCAGCCCCGAAGCACTGAGAGTGGACCTCAGCTGACAGCAAGGAAAGGAGATCCCGGTCTTCCTATGGCAGGGAAAGCGATTCTGCCAACAAATGGACGGAGCAAGGAGTGGCATTCTCCTGCTGACCCCGATTTCAGCTCAGTGAGACCTCTGTCAGACCTCTGGCCTTCTGAACTGTGAGGCGGTGAATGTGAATCTTCTTAGAGAAGTTCGGTTTGTGGCAGTTTGTTATAGTAGCAATAGAAATCTAATACAATAATAAAGACCAGACAAAGCAGTATGCAATTATATTGTGGGAGAGAAGCATGAAGACAACTCGCTGTATGTTCTGTTCAGTGTCACAGAATGGAGTGCTTTCTCGCTCTTTCTCTCTCTCCCTTTCTCTCTCTGCTCCATCCAGTTAGCGGAAAGGTTTAGGAGGGTAGTGGCAGACTGAATGAATGGTTTCAAATTTGCACCCATCCCGGTATGCACACTCTTTCCCGTCCAATTCTGCAGGCCCTCTCACTGAGGGTGGAGTAAATTTCCCTGCACTTGGTTTTGGGCTTTGCCATGGCCCTTGCTCTAACCTCCAGCAACTATTTCTGCCTTGTTAGTTGATGTCTCATTTCTACTCAGAGAAGCCACTCTTTGTCATAGCTGTGTCTTTGTTGTATAGTCTTTGCAATACAGCCACTCTAGCTGACAGACCTGACTGGCCTGAGACCAGCTTGACAATATCGTTCCTCTTGTCTGGGAGAAACTCAAGGGTGGACTTGTGACCCAGTTTTGACCAAAGTCATGTGACTTCTCTTGGGGGTTTCTGGGAAAGTTTGCCTTGGTTCTTCAAAAGATTGTGCTGTCTTTTTCTGACCACAGTTTTCCCTCCACATGGCATGTAGAACTGCTGTATCCATCTTGAGACTGACTGGAATCAGTGAGAAGACGACACCGATGGACAGCAGGGGATAACACGCAATTGGAGGCTGAATTTTCCTTGGTGTTGTCAGAGTCACTTAATTACCTTCTAGGAACAGCCCCACTTTTATTCTAGTGACATAATATAATATATATTTTTTTATTGTCTAAGTCATTCTGAGTTGGTGTTTCTGTTATTCAGAGCTGAAATACTTCTCTTTGGAGCTGAAACATCACTTTTCTGGTTAAAACTTCTCCGTGATTTCCCTATGCTGATAAAGATAGAAAATATTCAGCATGGTGTGCAACCCCTACCCCCTTGGGCTCCTGCCTGCTCTCTGGCTTCCTCTCCATCATCTGGCACCTTCTAGAATGCTCCCTGCTACTCTTGCTTCAGAGCTGTGGCAGGTGCTGTGAGTCTCTTGAAGAATGCTGTTTCTACTGCTTTACTTGGTTGACACTTGCTTCCCCCTCACCCTGCCTTTTACCCCAAACACCATTTCCTTAGGCAGGGACCTCCTGGCACCCTAAAACAGATGAAGTTCTCTGATCTTAATTGGTTGATGGAATTACACGCTCCAATTCTTCAGCCTTTCCTGTTTCCTGGCCTGTTGCCATGTGACTTGGCAGTTATTCCTGTTACAGGCCCAGTGTGCTTCCCAGCCCCTTGGCTTGCTTCAGGCCAACGGAAGTGAGTTTGCTGGTTCCAAACTTAGACCCTGAGAGGGCCAAGGTGTTTCTGTTTCTGCCATTTCCTTGAGAACGTGCCCTGGCTGGTCCATCAGCCCGAGAAGATGAAATAGATGAGAAAGACATCTTCCTGGATCCCGGGTGCCCCACCAAGATACTGCAAGGCCATGCGAAATCCACCCGCCCTGCATGTATGTGAGCGATATGTGCTTATTGTTGCTTGCTGCTGGGACTGTGAGCTTGTTGCGCGGCACGGACTTCTATTTGTAGCATCCTGTAAACCCACTTTTTGGTACTATTACAAAATAATCACATATAGAATGGAGAAACCTGCTGAAAATTTATCCACGATCCTTTTTATGACATTAAAATTTTGGTGTTTTTATTTAGACAATAGGCTAAAATTTTTAATGTAGGCATATCATGGATTATGAAGGTAATTGAGTCCTGCCTTGAGGTTTTTTAAGGCCTGTATTTATGATCCTGCTGGGACCGGGCCAAATAAAGAATGAGGAAGACTAAATTGTAAGTGATCCTTCACAGAGAGGAGGCCAATGAGCATTCTGGTGCGTGGCGTGAGGGTGATTTGCTCAACAATTGAACCAAGTAGTAGAAGAATTTGATTATAAAGCAAGGAGGCGCTGAATTTCCGAAGATCTTGTGGCAATCTTCATTACTACCATAGTGGGGGCAATAATTCCATTCCTGCCAAATAACTGAAGTTTATAACATGTCTTTTGTTTGCAGATAGTATAACTTAATCCTGGAAGTCCAGGATATTTGTTTTTCTTTTAAAGGGACATCAAACTTTTTTTCCCTCTCAAGCTTGAGGCCCAGATCTGGGCTCAATGAGTCAATGGATTTTATTGCATTGACTCTTTGAATCTGAAGAGTTAGGAAATAGAACAGCCTAATCTACAAGTGTATCTCCAGGGGACCAGAAGCAAGACTTGGTGGTGGATTCTTTGAAGTGCAGGGTTTAGAGAGCAGCTCCGGGGTGTCTGTGAGGGATGAGAAATGTGGCAGTGGCTTGGGAGGCCCAGCAAAGAGCACCCACCACGGAGTTTACCATCGGCCAGTGCAGCTGCTTCTACAGCTCTGAGCGACAGTATTAGGTGGGTGGTGGCGCTCCAGCTCGTGGCAGCAAAAACCAACATCTGTCCACCAGACACTAGGCTGAGCTCCACCAGCCTCCTAGTGTTCTGTGGTTCTGCCACTTTGGACTATATAAGTCCAGGGGTTCTGTAATGAGCTGTGTCAATGTGAGGTTCCAATATTGTGATACTGGTCTTCTGACCAGTCTGGGGAGTTGGTTCAAACATAGTTTGAGAGAGAAGGAAAAATACTTCTATTTTGTGTGTGTGAAGCATCTCACACCTGTCAGTCAAGCACAATTTGTGGCATGATTCAGGGGACAGCTCACTTTCTCCTCTGGCCAGAAGCTGTGTCTGGCTCTTTGAGAATGTCCTGCAAAGGACTGTAATCGAGGCTTAGCGAATATAGCACTCTGAAATGTAAATATTATAGAAGGAACAGTTTCTCTGGGTTCATAGTATCAGCAAGACACAGTAGATTGAAGGATGGTCATTAAAATGTAATTATATATACGTATATGTGTTTCCACATTGTCCTTATCCATTGTCCACTGCTGGACATTTACAGTAAACATGGGAGTGCCGATATCTCCTCAGGATGCTTATTTCAATTCTTTTGGATAAATACCCACTAATGACATTTCTAGACCATATGAAATTTTAATTTTTTGAGGGAATTTCCACATTGTTTTCCACAACAGCATCACCATTTTACATTCCCACCAGCAGTGCCCACGGTTTCCAATTTCTCCTCACTTTTGCCAATACTTCTTATTTTTATTCTTTTACTTTTTACTGAGGATTGAACCCAGGGCCTTCACACGAACGATATCCCCAGCCCTTTTTATATACAGTAAAACTTGAGTTTACAAGCATAATTTGTTCCAGAAACACGCTTATCATCCAAAGCACTTGTATATCAAAGTGAATTTCCCCATGAGAAATAATGGAAACTCAGATGATTCATTCCACAGCCCAAAAATATTCATATAAAAATGATTACCACACTGTGATATAATGCAAAATAATAAAGATACAGAATAGTAAGAAACCCTAAACCCTAACCCTAACCCTAATCCTAATAAAGAATAATAAAGAAAAATAAACAAATTAACCTGCACTTACCTTTGAAAACCTTCGTGGCTGGAGTGAGGGAGACAAGAGAGAGGAGAGTTATTGTGTAGTGTGACTTTCACTGTCACTAATGGAAGCACAGTATCTATTGGCTCTTTCAGGGCAGCCTGGCAGAGGAGAAACAGCTCATAGGATGGCTGCAGGAAGCAGAGAGAGATCAAGTGAAGAGAGGAGATAGATCCTTCCAGGCCACACCCCCAGTGACCTATCACCTCCAATCAGGCTTCACCTCTCAACATCACATTTAGTTATGAAACCATCAATGGACTAATCCACCAATAAGTATCAAGTCCCCATGATCCAGTCATTCCCAAAAGCCCCACCTATGAGCACATGAGGCCTTGATATAAACCATACAACCAGGCTCAAACTTATGATGCTCCTGCCTCAGCCTCCCAGAGTGCTGGAATTAGAGACCTGGGCTATCACTCCTGGCCCATCTTTTGTTTTGTGATAAAATAACTATTTTCACAGATACGAAGTGGTGTCTTGTGGCTTTGATTTGTATCTCCGTTTATCAGTAATGTGGAGCGATTTTTCATATACCCCTTGGCCATCTGCTCCTTCTTCGGGTGAATGAATTCCGGAAGTCTGTGCAGCACTGTGCCTATTGTTATCAATATTACATTGTGCATTTAGAACTTTCAAAGAAGGCAGATATCATTAATCATTCTTAGCCCAATAAAAAAATAAATTTTATTACCTGAAAGTCCAAATTCTCATAATGTAAAGCAGATGATGATGTGGTTCCTGGATGTGAAAATTCACGGTTCACAATTCTTCCCCATCTGTGGGCCTGGGCCAGTTATTTCCTCTCCACCCTCCCAGCATACAGTGCGGAGTCCTGCATAGGACAACAGCCATGGAGTTCTGATTAAAAGGGGTGGCGGGGATGCAGATGGAAAGAAAAAATGAAATCATTAATGCGAAGCAGGAGAATGCCAACCTGAGTCTCAGAGTTCAAGCCGTGGTAAAAACCTTTAGCGGTTCCTGACTGCCCTCTGAATCATCCTTCCTTTTTCATGAAATATGACATGTGTTTTAAGGTGAGTAATGTTATCCATCTTTTTTGTTTGTTTTATTGGTAGGAATTGAACCCAGGACTCACTCATGTTCAGCAAGTACTCACCCCTGCCAGTAGGATCTTGAGGGTTTGAAAATCTCCTTTTATTTCTCTCTGTTTGTTTCAATCCGAAACAGTCATGTTTCTGTGGATGTAATTCTCCCAAGAACTTGGTGGGTCCCTTGGATGTCAAAAGGGCTCATTCATTACAATAGAGTCAAACTCACAGATATTTCTAGATAATAGCTTCTCTGCTTTTGGCTCCTGCTGAGATGGATGAAGGACAATGTTTGGAGTTTCCTAGAGCTCCTCTTGTTCGAGAAGATGTATAAAGAACACCCTCAACTTCTTGAAAGAATTTGTGTTTGTGGTTGAGCACACTGATTATTTTTAAAAAGTGAGATCTGAGGTTTCAATGAGAGCTGAGGTTTCAAGACCACGTGGAAGAAAGATGAGCTGTTAAACTCAAGTCATTCTAGACTATTCAGCCCAATAGTTACTGCAGATGCACCAGTGTCATGGCTTAAACGGCCCCAAATTCTCATGTGCTCATAGGTGGAGCTTTTGTGAGTGGCTGGATTGTGGGTGTGTGATACTGGATTAGTCCACTGATTGGTTCAGCATATTTCTGGGTGTGGATGATGGACTTACCGAAGGGGGAAGGATGGGATGGCACCAACCAACAGGCTTTAGCCTGGATGGGACCAAAAGGGAAGGAAGGAAGTCCTGCTGCCTTCTGCTCGCTGTGCCGTGAACTGTCCCTTCTCTGCCATGCTGCCCTGCCAGTAGACTATGGACTGAAACCTCTACAAACTGTGAGCTAAAATAAACCTTTCCTCCTTTGACTTGTGGGTGTTGGGTATTTTGTCCTAGCAAGGAGAAAGTGACTAAGACAATGAGCAAATCCACCAAGATCAGCCAAGCACAGGGTAGAAGACCACCCCAGGTGGCCAATAAACTTGTGGGCTACATAAATGCTTGTGGCTGAGATTTCATAGTGGCTTGCATGCGACATTACTGCTAAATATATGGCTGATGCACAGAGGATTTATAGTTAGTCCCTTAGATTTTTGTACCCTTTGGCCAGCTTTTGAAGGGGAGAACTGATGTTTCAGTAATAACAAAACTCTCTGTTTCTATCTCTGTCTCTCTCTCTGGCCCTCTGTCTCTATCTCTGTCTCTCTCTTTCTCTGTCTCTCTGTCTTTCTCCCTCCCTCTCTTTTAGCTTAGGCTACTTTTAGAGTCATCAAGCCTGTGTAATACACCAATGTTCTTTATAACTGCAGGAATAAACATCTGTTCTCTAAGTGGTCTCACTGAAAATCTACTTTTTAGACTTGGATTAAGTGAGAGGCACCCACATCCTTCCCCTTTGAGGGGCAGCTTGTGTCAGTACTCACAGGAAACTCTTCTCGTAGAACCTCGACCATTCTTCAACTATTCAGTTCCCATTTATTTGTGACCTTTAGGAAATGCCCTTGACGGAAATTTTAAAACTCTAGAGCTGGCCTGACAACTCGTTTTGGAATGCACACTGTGATACTTCACTTGAAGCTTTTGTTTTAATACCTGTTTACATTTGAGTTGCTTAATGTCTGTCTTCTGCTAGACTGTAGTTCCAAGAAGCCAGAGCTCCTCTCCTCTGGCCCGAGTCTCTAACATCAGCACCAAGGACAGCGCCATCACCGCACCCCCCCCCCCCCCCCCCCCCCCCAAATACTTGTTTAAAGAATCAAGGTGAATGAACGGGTTTCATCTTAGGTCGTGAATATGAGTGTGCAAAGTGCCTGTATTTCTCTTTCATAGAGCATGAATGTGGTCATTTTTCAACAAATCTTTCAACTCTTTTAAGAAGTGCCACATTAAATATCACCTGTCAGAAATGCTTAGCAAGGTGGGGTCCCAGCTGATTTTCACACTCAAGGCGTTGTTGCCTGGGAATGAAGTGAATTTCACATAAGAGAGAAATCTTCCCTGATGAGGTTTCCCTTCAAATTCTTCACCCTCACAATCAGAGAGCAAAACCCCAAATGTAGTGTCTTGCAAGCAATACCAACATCTGTACTTCATTCTTCCCACTGTGTACATGAAGTGTCAACTGTGGCTCCTCTCTGACCAGAACATCTTTCATGAGACTATACAGAGGAGAAGTGATGAAGCTCTTTTTGTTCTAATTTTAAGGAAACCCAATTAAAATGTCTGACTCATACGGGCTGTTCATGGGGAACATTCACACGTTCATAAATTATGGAATGGGCTGTAAAGGCTCCGAACACTCCCTTGCAGCTGTTTTAGTATCTTTCTAGATAAGAAATGAGTCCAGATTCTCCATCTTTTCAATTATTACCATTACTCATTATTATTCAAGTGACATAGTCTGATTCATGTCTGGAGATCAAGAGAGCAGAAGGATTTTAAGGGCAAACTGTGAAAATGAGAGTGAAGAAAGGCAGAAAAACAAGGGCCAAAAGCTGAGAATCAGTAAGTTCTTCAGATTTTTAAAATTTGTTGGTAAACTGAAAGCCTAAATAATTTAGTAAGCACTTACATATGAAGCTCTAATAACAGACTAAAATACGACCCATGTTGATATAATCAAAACCTAAAGCCTAAAGGATAATATGGAGGATATTTAAGATTTGAACAACTTGTAAGTAAGTGGAAGCAGAGTGGGGTGGCCCTGGACAATCAGGAATCATCTTCAGTAGGCAGATTTCACCTCAAAGGTGAGAAAAGATCATAAAAGACAAAATGTTTTTCCTATTTGATAGTTCAGATAATTATTCAGGAAATATTTGTTTTCCTTTTACCTCCAGTTAAGGGCAACTTATACCTCCCTACCTTCATTGGTGCATTGGAGCAAGTTGGATAATTTGCTTGGGCTAATGAGATTTTTTTTTTTTCATACAAGGTCTTGCTATGCGATTCAGGATGGCCTTGAACTCACAGTGATTCTCCTGCCTCAGCCTCCTGAGTGCTGGGATTAGAGGTGTATGCCACTAAGCCTGACATGGGCTAATGAGATGTTAATGAACGTGATGCAAGCAGAAGCCGGACTGTGCTTGTGAGCTTGGTCTTGCCCCCTTGCACTTCTGTGATGGACCTGTAATGAGCCTGCTCTGGCTCATCTCCTAGTCCAAGGAAGGTGAGAACACATGGAGCCAACCCTAGACCCTAACACAGCTTGAAGTCAGGCTCAGTCAAGCTTGCTGTAGATCAGCTGAGCTGTGGGTGGATGAGAATAAACAATTGCCATTTTAAGCTACTGAGTCTTAGAGTGGTATTGCATAATGGAGGCTTACGCTGGTTTTTGTCCTCCATTTCTGGGAAGGTGCTTATAAATCTTGGAATTTCCTCAGTGTTAAGAGCGTCCTCGTTATTGGTGGTGGACCATGGAGATCAAACATTAATTTATGCTAATGAGATGACTCAGGCTGAGGGCTGCCTGTGCCAGAAAGACCAACCGTGGCATCAGAAAGTCGAGGCCTCGGCGGTCCTAGAAGGGAAGCTGGAGATTGTGTTCAGCTTGATGGTCTAATCAGTTACACCCTCACAGAGACATTGCACCCAAACCCTGGGTGCCACGGAGCAGGTGGGCTTCCCTAGCTAGTGACACACCCGTGTGCTGGGGGCGGCGCATCCTGCTGTCACAGAAGTTCCTTGTCTAACCTCTTCCCGAGCTTGCCCTTTGTGCTGTCATAGCATTTTCCTGAGTGCTCTGAGTTGCTGTAGTCAGTTATTGATCTGAGAGGAGGGAAATCCCTGACTCTGTAGCCAGTTGGTCAGAAGTGTTGATAGCCTGGCAGCTCTAGAGTTTGCAAGAAGTGACAGCAGCATGCTCTTAATCTGTGCAACAGCTCTAACTCTGAGTAGTTAGTGTAAGAATTGCATCGTGTGTAATTTGCTATATATCAACACCTGACCGATAGACTTGATCTATGTGAAATGATGATCAAATAAAAAATGTATATGAATCTTTTTTCAATGTTGGGGCTCAAATTCAGGGCTTTGTGCATGCTAGGCAAGCATTCTACCACTGAAGTACACCTCAGCCACTCTATATAAAAAAGTTTACAAATCATAAATGCAATAATAATTTGGGGTATCATCAGAAGTAAATCTCTCTTCCTCATAAGACAGAGTCTAGTAGTGTTTTAAGATTCAGTTCATCTGATGCTTTCTTCATGCTACCTTCTCAGATCCTTCACTTTTGAGTTTACAAGTTTCTCTTGTGGCTCTAGTTACTCCTTGGTGATGGTTATATTCAGACTCACGCCATTCTTGTATCGTGAAACTGTGAACCTTTTGAGGTCGAGAGCTGTAGCTGATACCCCCGAGCATTTCCTGGTACACCTGGCAGAGGTGCTGACATTTTTCTCATGTCTAAGACTTGCCCAAGTTTGAGCATGCGCCGATTCCTCACTCTGTTGAATCGATTCGAACCCTTTCCTTCATTCGCTGACAAGACATTCCTTCACCAAGTAGTTAATCATACTCACTACATGCCCCCAACTATTTCAGACACTTGAGATACAAAGTGTGTGCTCTAAAGGAGTTTATACTCTGGCCAGAGAGACATCTGATAAACTAATAGGCCACGTTGAGACTTAGGTCAGAGAGTATCAGGAGCTATGTGGGGTGGTTGTTTTCAACAGTGCAAAAAAAACTTGCTGCGTATTTGGCATTGGAACAAAGACCCACAAAAGTGAGACAGTGAGCCATGTGTTTCCCAGCTAGGGGAAACAGCCTCCCAAAGGGCCAGAGATGTGAGTGTGAGTGGAGGATGTGAATGCTGGCAAGATTGGCAAGGGTGGGACCAAATGAGCCAGGGGAAGCCATGCCGGAAGTGAGACCAGACAGGATCTGAGGACAGAGTGTGAAGTAAATCAGGGCGAAAACTTTGGTTTTGCTGTTTTAAAAGCTTTCTTTCTTTTTCTCTTTTTATGATGCTATGTGGCTCAACCCCAGGGCCTCACTCATGCTAGGCAAGTGCTCTACCACTGAACTATATCCTCAGCCTGGTTTTAATTTTTTTTAAATGAGAATTTTGAAGTCTGTCTCCATCTCCACCTCTCGTCTATCTATTGCTGACGTTCCTCCACCTCTGCCACTGTTTCAGGTAGACATCTGTCTTTTAGCCTCACACCAGATCAGCAGGAACACGCCTGCCCCTTTGCAGACAGGAGGCAGATGAATACTGACTCTTCAAAATCCAAGTCATCAGTCATCAGCATCAATTATAGATAATATCAACTTCCTTCTTCCCTTATTTCCTTCCGTCCTTCCTCCCTCCCGTCTCTCTGTCTCTCTCATTCTTTCTTTTACATTTGAAGAAGTGGAAACTCAACGAGTATGTCAATCAAGTTGGTAGCAAAAATTGGATAGTGCATTCAGGGTGGCATGAGTGATAAGAACCTGAATTATTTACAAAGCAGCGATCTCGGTTCGGTGAAGACAAAAGAGCTTGGTGAAGCACTCAGGGGCTGGTAACTAAGGGGGTTGCTTCCTGCCCTAGCCTGAAGAGCCAAGAGCAGAAACATCCTTAGCATCTGTGGGGGTAACCACCTAGGAGGTCTGCACTGAGGGACACGGCGGGCTCAGGGTCTGCAGGGAGGGAGCCAAGGGTGCAAATACCCCAACCTCATTCTCCTCCCTTCGTCTCCGATTGTTTGCTACAGCTTGGCACTGGCTGAACCCAAACTGAAACTGGAGGGTCAAAGAGCCCATTGCTGTGGTTCTTTGTACTGGTTGGTCTGGCAGGCAAACAGCAAACTGAGCCCCAGCTGACTACACTTTTTTTGGATATAACATTTGCTATTTTTGAAAATATTTCTTGTATTCCTGTTTGTATGATACTATCTTACACTTCTCTTACTGAAGAACTCCTGTTAGAACACAGACTACTGGAAGGCCGGAGTTGTTTCACGTTTTTATGCCTGTGTGGTACTGAGCTCAGTGTTGCAGACATTTTGGTGTGCATACCATTGTATGCACAATCAAGATGGGCAGTGACACATCCCAGAAGAATAAGGAAAGCGAACAATTAATTACTCATTAGTCAGAGTGATCTGAGAGGCATCTTGGAGGACAGGCCAGGGCCTCCGAGAGTGCTTGGGGCTTAGAGAACTGCCAAGAAGTGCATTTCAGACAGGAAGGATAAAGGCAAAGGAGGGAGAGAGATGGCAGGCATCCCAGGAAGGGGCTTGGTGACAGCAGACTATAGCTCTAGGGTGCCTGCCTCCATGAGGTAGATTACTAGCCGCAATGACCAAGAAAAGGCAGGCAAAACGGACTTCAAGGCTTAAATGGAAACTTGTCTCACTGGTGGTGTAGATCCTGGGAAGGATCCATGAAGTGGGAAGACCTAGTGCTGATTCTTAAAATCATTGGGTGATTTAAGAGGCGGCTGTACAGCAAACCAAAAATAACTTAAGAAGTAAGAACTACCAATTTGGGACACAAATATGGACAGAAGACCCGGGAGGAATTTGGCAAATATTATTCTAATAAGGCAGGTAGCATCTTGCTATTATTCAGAAAATTGAATGATAATTCTTATTTTCACCATGTGTTTGGGGAGCAATTCCTACTGATTAACTTGTCTCAGTTGATCTCCTATGGATCCCATTTCATCCTGAATATGATTATTCAATTTAGCATGATGTTGAAAATATTCCTAAGGATATGCACCTGAGTGTAAGAATGTGCAGCTTCCACGTTATCAAGATTGTCTGAAAGTTATCTACGAACCTCGAGAGCACTTTCTTTAGGAGGCAGACAAAATTAATGGTTATTTCTGCCTTACAGGTGAAGAAATAGAGACCTGGGGTGGTCAAATGACTTGTTTCAGGCCACACAGCAATCTAGCGTCAGGTTCTAGCATCTCTTGGAATATAATCAACATCTTTCTGCTAAAAACTGCCAGGAGTGTGCACCCTTGCTGGTTCACACTGTTGTAATGTGAGGTGTGGCTTCTGATCCAGGTTTTTGAAGGCAGAACTGAGTCTGGAGGAGGCTGCACTGCAATCTGCTTAATTTCTTCATCAATAACCTTGGTAGACTTGCCAGTCCTTGCAAACACTGAGAAATTGCCTCATCTTTGAATTTTTCATTGCATTACTATGCTCGCAATCAATATATGAATCTCTACAGTCCGCTTGCCCTTGGAAAAGGAGGCATCAAAGGACATTTGTATTCTAATACTGCCTTGCATTTATTTGCTGGGCGAGAAGTTGAGAGCCAGGGCTTGCCGGGAGACAGGAGGAACTTTCGCTGTGCTTGTAATGTGCCTCTTTGTTCCTATCACAGCACAGCTCACCTTTCTGCTTAAAAAGCAACCAGAACTGTCCCGCGGCTTGTTTGTGCAGGAGAATAGTTTGTGTTCAGTAGTCTTTTGCCTCCTATTTAGACAACCTACCTCGTTCCAGGGCTCTTGCCCTCTTCCCAACGTATAGCTCTCTTTCAGTCAACTGCTAATTGACATTTGTGTGGGTGTTAATAATGGATCGAGGCTTTACATGCTCAGTTTCAAGGAGAGCATCTTAATGGCGCTCTGATAGCGGGCCGATGGCAACGTGACAGGTGAGGAAAGATACTTGGCATCATGGTATCTCCTGGACAGAAGCATGTACAGAATCCCCCACTTTCTCCTGTGCATAAGAGAACCCCCACTCACGGTGGACGTAGTGCTGGCTGGCTCGGCCTCCATTACAGCTCCTTCTGTCCCGCAGAGGCTGAAAGACTAGAAACTACAATTTCTACATGGCCTTGGATGTAAGGGTTCCAGTGATGTTTAGGCTACAGCAATTTGGTGACTTTGTACAAATCTGTCGCTTGGAACCGAGTGACGTTGGAGGAGAGGAAGAGTGTGGAGAGTCTTCTTGCTGTGGTGACAGGCCTAGAGGAGGCGTGATGGCGTCCAGTAATGCTCGTTCTGTAAGGGACGGTGGGGAGGAGCGTCCTGGGCCAGCGGTGCCCTGACAGGCTGAAGAAGCTCTTCAAGAGCAATTTGATGCTCAGGCTAGAGCTTTTCCTTCGGCCTTTCCAACAATTTCAGAAGCACCAAATTCCCTGTGTCACCCCTTCCTGGTACACTAGACAGACTAGATTTTGTTGCATGCACTCAAACTCTGATAAATCTAGCGATTGGCATGAGAAACAACCCGAAGGAACAGGTTTTCAAGGCACTGGGAATCTACTCTCAACTGCCTGACCTGGCAAGATCTGCAGAGTCTGTGGACCCAATTGCACATTTTAAAGTGCACATCTAATTTTTTATTACAGTTTATAAATGAATCAAATTATAAATAAAACAAAAGTGACAAAATTTTTCATATATTGTAAATTCAGGGTCTTGCTATGCAATCCAGGCTGACCTTGAACTCACTACATAGCCCAGGCTGACCGCGAACTCCTGCAGTCCTCCTGCCTCAGCCTCCCGAGCGCTGGGATTACCGGTGTGGACCACCACCCCTCGCTAACAGCCCCATCACTCTTTTAAGCATAGCTGGTGAAATCTAGCTATCACAGTCATTTATTATTCTCAATTACCCATTTTCAGAAGTACAGTCTTCAATAGAAATTCATGTTTACGTTTTTATCCTTGAGTTTGTATTTCTAGCTCACAAATACCATAAATGATGTCCTAATAGCATGTGTTTATGCACAAATACCATTTATTGTTTCCCCTAATACACTTCTCTGCCAAAATATAGGTTTACAAATTTTAATTGTTTGGTATTTTCTGTGATCATAAAAGTTCTCACATTTCAGAATTTCCTTATGAATGTTATTATCAAAATTATTATTATATAACCAATCAGAACACTATAAATGCTGGTGCACACCTGTAATCAGAGCACTGTGGTAGGGTGGGGCAGGGGATCACAAGTTCAACCCCAACCTGAACAACTTTGTGATTTAGGGAAACCCTGTCACAAAATAAAAAGTCAAAAACAGACTGGGACAGCTTTTGTTAAGTCCTCAGTACCAGATTAAGCCACTTTTTTTCTATTAGATTATGTCTATTTTTTTATTTTTTATTTTTTATTTTTTTTTGCTGAAATGAGATAGTTTCAACAAATTTTATCCCAGTTTTTCTTTTTTATGGTGCTGGGGATTGAACTCAGGGCCTCATGCTTTCTAAGCAATCACTCTAACCACTGAGCTAAATCTCCAGCCCCCAGTTTTTCATTTATAAACACATATATAGCTACTAAAAATTATTCCTATAGATAATTAGTGGAAATGGAAGGATTTTGTTATAGCAATGTCATTCAATTCTTCGAACTCCTCCTCAAAATAAAATAGTCATTAAAATTATTTTAATGATTACTATTAGAAAATTCTAGTGGTTCTCTTTCATTTTTTAAAACAAAACAACAGAAGCTGCCTAAGTTGCAAACAGAAAAAAAGATAAATTTTGCCTAGTCGTTAGACTCATTTGCTTTATCAATTTCTGGGAAATGTACCAAAATGGCTTTACCAAGAAATGACTATTAATTATATCTACTTCTCTTTCACTTAAAGAAACTGTATTTAACTTTATAATTTAGAAAGGTTTGGGAGAATAAGGATATTTTTAATTTCAATACACTTTTACCAATGCTTTTTCATGTACTGCTTCCCATGCAATTTAAATGTGTTTTTATGAATATCCTACAGCCACAAATGGAACTCATTCAATCTATGGGAAACACTTGCCATACATTCTAATCAACAAAGCCAATGTTCATGGCAAATTAATGAACCAAGTTAGATTTAATTTCTGCCAGAAATACTCTGACCTCATTTTCAATTCAGAAAAATGTGTTATTATGAATTCCTATGACAGCCATTCAACGTTTGAATTCCTATGTCTAAATTAGAAGGAAAAAATAGGGAAAAAGCAAGGATCTTTATTGAGAGCTTTTCACCTAAGTGATATCAGCTGTTTCCACCTTCAACCACTCTTAGTCATGGGGTTTTTGTTTAGTTTTCATGCCACTTTGTAGGAGGGCACCTCTACACAAGCCATTGGTTTCTCATGCCACCCTTAATCCTTAACCTGTGTACATAAATATAGAAAATATTTGTCTTGATATGCTTTGGATTAAGGAGGTTTTCTGACACAAATATTTGGAACAATACCTTTGATCAATGCTCCAGAAATTTCTAGATTGTAGGTCACTGCCCTGTCAGTGGATGAGATATGATTTATTTTGCAAAATAATTAACAGTTAGTTCTGAATGAGAAGAGAAAAATGGAAAGCCAGCACGACATACCAAACCCAGGTATATCAATTTTACAGAAGTACATAAGAAAAATGAAAATCTAACAGCTGTTTCCCTTGAAACTATACCATCCATGTCTTGGAAAAAGTGGTAGATGTATCCCAGTATTAAGAAATTCTGAGACATAAAAGATTGTTATCTGTGACTGGAATCTGACCAATGGGAAGCAGTCAGAGTCTTTATCTGCAATGCTGTATATGCTTCCGGGGCGTTATCAGGGGGCATGAGGACGGGTTGGGATGTGGACTAGGAGAAGGAGAGTATCTGATGCCTTCTTTTAGCTTCCCATCAGATCACTTGCGCCCTGGCAGTCCCTTTGTCATCCCATCGTCTCCATCGCGGTCTTGTGAGCATCCTACTGGTTCTGCTGGAGTGATGTAATATTCTATTTTGTATTCATTCTGCTCCTCTGCTACTGACTGTGACACTTCAATGTTTAATAAAAGGTGCTGAACAAATGGAATCAGAAAATGTCAAAAGTGGCTGAAACATGAGCCACCGTCTAATGATCTCAGTGTGCAGATGAGAAAACAGGTGCTGGTCAAGAACTCATTTGTCAAAGATGATAATGCTCACAGAAGTTTGACCTACTATGGTTCTGCATTGCTTCAATGTCTCTAGCATTTTACTGCTGAAAGTTTCCAAAACTAAGAATCAAATACAACCACTACAGATACATATTCTGGTTTGATGTACTGTTTTAGGATAGTAAATCTCTTGTCCAGTGGTTACAGCCATGTGATTTGTAGCTCCAGTATGGTTCTGGGCAGAATGTAGGGGCAGTTTTGGTGTAATAGAGAAGGAGGAGTAATTAGGGTCAGCTACCGGCAGATGGGTACTGGCCCATCACAATACCTAGCTCCTAACAGAGAAAAACCTTCAGGTGAACCCATAGCTAACAATGACTCTTTGTGCAATAGGTATAGTTCAGAACCTTTGCTTATGTGGTTTCAGGAATTATAGCTCTGTTATAAACCAGAGGTAGCACTTGCCGAAGTGGAAAACTGTGGAAGTCGCTCAGCAGCTGACAAAGCTAGATCCGCAGACAAGTGGGCAAGTGGGCAAGTGCACCGAACTTCTGGGCAAATAGTGAAGATGCCAAGGGGTGATGGGGCAGCGTGTGCAAGGGATTTCATTGTCTGTGGAGATGAGAAGCCCAGACAGAGTACAGAGTGTGGACCATCACGAGATGGAGCCCTGACAAGAACGGCACTGGGGTGAAGGGCAAAATCAAACCAATCTCAGTTCCTCAGCAGCAAGTTGACTAAGGTAGAGACTCTGTTCAGGTATAAATTTAAGGGCCAGTTACAGAATGAATAGGAATCTTTCTTATGAAGGCAGCATGGAAACAGGCCAGAGTGCTGGCCCTGGAGTCAGAGGATGAAAGTGTAAATGTCGCCTGTGCACCTGAGCAGGTATGTAACGGGGTAGACTGTGGGGGAATGGCCCAAATCCCCCACACCTCCCTCTATTTCTACTCCTTGCAAAGTAACTTTGCAGCCCTTCCCATCAAGAGGAGGAATCTATTTTTTACCCCTTGAATCTGGGCTCCCCTGTGGTATTCTGTTGGCATAAAAATGGGACGGAATTGTGGTGCTCTGCCAGGTCTAGGCTGTAGCTCAAGAGGCCTTGCGTTCTGCAGCTCCCGTCCTTGGTATCCTAGCTGCCGTGTGAATGGGCTTGTATTAGCTTGCGGAAACAGAGATGACACAGTCTAGGTATACTGCCTGAGCCCAGTTAATGCAGGAAATCTGCTGTGCATCTGACTACGGACGCTAGAGAGAGTTTATCCAAGACCAGAACCACCCCTCGGAGCCAAGTCCAGATAGTCGATCCACGGAATCATGGGCCAAATCAATAAAAGAATCGACGTTTACAAGAAATGAAAATGCTGCTTTTAACAACTATCAGCTCAATCCATGTTGTTGTTGTTACTGGGCGTTAGCTTGAGAGGAGCATAGAATAGGATGCGGTGAGATGAGGGGGACCTTAAAGTCTCCCCAAACACGTTATTCCAAGATCCAGCAGGGAAATGGCTTCATGCATGCATCTGTGGGGAGCAAGGACTGGGGAGAAAGTCAGCTTTCCTGTGAAAAGTAACTACTCCTATTTATAAGGTTTGCAGGTCTGAGTTTCTACATTTCAAATTTTCTGCAAATCGGCTTGCCTATTTTAACTATTTCTATGTTCTCAATATGGAAGCTGAATGAAGCTGCTATTTCATAAGGGTTATAGGGATTCCAGCCTTCTGTGAGGCAGTTAAAACCTATTTTAAGAAAAGAATCTGAAGGCTGTTTAGACACTAATTGTGCTTGGACTATTTCTAATGAACCATTTTTGTTCACCTTATAATTTTCCATCCGCTGATAGCTCTACACAGGTTAAATGAAGTATAATTCATCTTGCCAGACCAAAATATTACCCTTCTAGCTCTGAATGGGTTTTAATCCAATGTAAGAAATTAATTGTCATAGCCTAGTAATTACCAAGCAGGGACGGGATTTCATAAAAATTGCCGTCGGATAGAATCACGACTCCATCCAATTCTAAAACTCGTTTTGGCCGTAGCGTCTGATTTATGAGCCAACCGTAAATGGCTGCAGCAGAATTTGGTGCCAGCCCTCGTTTGAGTGAAATCTCACCCTCCATTTAGGTAATTAATGGAGGGTGCTACGACTCAGGCCTGGTTAGGCTTCTTCGTCATCAGTTGCTTCCAGGGATTGAAGCCGAGACTCTCGATTGGGGAACTTGGAGACGATCCAGGAGCCTCAACTTCCTGCTTACTGTTTGTGCAGCTGCGGTCACGTGAGCCTGACAAATGAGATGTAGCTTAAGGACTGCAGAGATGTTGAGGTCAGCAAGGTGGCCAAGGCCGTGGGGTTGGCAACAGCTTCAGAAGAATCCTGATGTAGTTACTAATAGACGGATTCCTGCTCACACTTACATAATCCTCTTATGTGGCCATGTTGTTTCCTTCCAGTTTAGCTGAAGCCACTTCTTAATAGTGGGGTCTGTGTCTTTTCCATTAGACCAGTTATTTGAGGTCCTTGTGCTTGAGCAAGCGCTCTACCACTGAGCTAAATCCCCAACCTCCAGACCAGTTATTGTTAAACTTCTAAAGGCTCAAAAACTTCCACTCTACACAAGATTCACTGATGCACTTTCTTGAAAATTGTGTCTTACTGACTATATGTTGACCTTGTAGGCTGGAGGTAGAGACCTAGAATCTGGGTTTTCAGCAGGATCCTTGGCGACTCTGATGCAGGTGCTCCAGGCCCGCCCTTCGAGGACGTGGCCCAGGCACAGATTTCAGAGGGTTCCATGTGGTTAGGAGAAGAGAGGAGGATGTAGGTGTTACTTTTGCTCGTGAGGCCCACATAGTCACCACAGTGAAGTCTTACGCACAGCAGCATCTACTATACACGGCTGACTATTCCACACTGGCACTGGGTTTTATACTCAAGCAGACAGAATTTAGGTACACGTTAATTTGTACCATGAAAAGTTGAGGATGTGTTAGTACACTAAGGTTTGTTCTTTGCAAAGAGTTTTAAGATTGACAACCCCTGAGCAAGAGTAATCAAGGAAAAGAGAGAGATGACATAAATAGCAATATTAGAAATTTTTTTTTGAGAAAGGATGTCATTGCAGATCTAACATATATATTGGTGTCTTTTTATTGTCTACATTTTATGCTGTTTTGACATCTGGGATGTATCAGCCAGTGTTTACTAGAGAAACAGATATAGTACAAATATATAAGAATTTACAGAGTGGCTTGCAACGACCACCCACAGAGGCAGATGTGGAAGACTGCAGAGGGTCTGCCTGCACACTGGAGATCTGGAGGATCTCGTCGAAGGTCTGGAGCTCACTGCAGTGTCCCGTGTGAGTTCATATCAAGAGGCCAATGAGGCCACGATGGAAGGCTGAAGGGTCTGGGCCAGGAGCTGAAGAGTCTGCTCTGGAAGCCAGGAGGTGACGTCCAAGGTGAAGGCAAAGACTGGAGCTCCTCCAAAGAAACAAAAGCAGATCTGTCCTTCTTCATGTCCCCTTTCTACCATCCAGGCGACAGGCCACCCTAGGGTGGTTCTTCCCCCTTCACGATTATTTCTGTGTCTGTGTATCTCGTCACACGTGATTAAAACATGTGCATTTTACAACATATCAAAACTGTTTTTTAAAAGAAGCCCAACTTGCAACAATAGGTAGAATACCTGGATAGAAAATCAATGAGGAAGCAGCAGACCAAATAGAAATGATGGAAGCATGCAGACTATTCAACAGCCAAAAACCCCCATATTCTTTTCAAGCACACACACAACAGTCTCTGAGCTGAACTGTATGAGCTCAAAATTCATAACAGAATGCAAATTGGCAAATCCACAAAAAGGTAGAAATAATTAAATAACACATTCATGATTACCCAGCGGGTCAAAGAGAAATTCAAAGACAAAATAGGACATATTTTGAGAAAAATGAAAAAGAAAACAAGACGTACCAAAACTTATGGATTGCAGCAAAAGCAGTACTAAGAGGAAATTTCACAGTGATAAGGGCCTATATTAGAAGATGTCTCAAGTAACCTAATCTTGCAACAATTCAAGGAACTAGAAAAGAACAAAATAAGTCAAAAAATTAGTAGAAGGAAGGATATAATAATGATTAGAACATTTTCTAAGGCCATCATTACCGTGATACTAAAGCCTGACAAAGACACTCTACAAAACAGAAACAAACAGACAAACAAAAATTCTCTATGGGTGCATAATACAGAGTGGGCATCCTTGTCTTGTTCCTGATCTTAGAAATAGAGCTTCAGAATGTCTAGTCAATATAGAACTTTAAGCTTTAGCCAGAGCAATTAGGCAAATAGGAGAAATAAAAATAAGTCAGTTTGGAAAGGAAGAAGTAAAACTATTTGTTGAAGGAGATGTGACTTAATACACAACAAGCCCTAATGACTCCACAGAAAAACCGAGATTCAATAAATGAGTTCAGTAAAGATGCAGGGTACAAAATCAACATACAAAAAGTCAGTTGCATTTCTGTGTACTAGCGACAAACTACCTGAAAGGAAACTAAGAAAAACATCAATTTACAATAACACAAAAAGGTACATAGGAATAAATTCAATAAAAGAGGTGAAAGACTTATACACAGACTACAATGTATTGATGAAAGAAATTAAAGAAGATACAAATAAAATGGAAGACAGTGCAATGTTGGTGTATTAGAAGAATTACTATTGTACTACCCCAAACAATTTACAGATTCAATTTTTCTCATAAAACTCTGTTGGTATTTCTTACTGAAATACATAAAACAATCCTAAAATAATCAATCATATGGATGATACAGTGAAAGGCCCAGAATAGACAAAGAAATCTGGAGAAAGAGCAAATATTGAGGTGTAAAATTTTCTGGTTTGAAAATATATTTTAAAACCACAGTCATTGGTTGGGTATGGTGGGACATCCCAGTAATCCCAGTAGTCAGGAGGCTGAGGTAGGAGGATTGCTGTGAGTTTGAGGCCACTCTGAACTATATAGTGAGTTCAAGGCCAGCGTGAACTATGTAGCAAGACCCTCTCTCAAACCACATCAACAACAGCAACAAACAAACAAACCACAGTCGTTAAATTAGTATGGTACTGGCATAAAAGTAGACATAGATCAATGGAGCAGAATAGACAGCCTGGAAATAAGTGCATACACATTCATTTAACTGATCTTTGATAAAGGCTTCAAGAACACATAGCAGAGAAAAATAAATTACTTGAAATATTGGGAAAATTGGCTATTCATTGCAAAAAGAAAAAATTGGACTCCTAAATTATACCATACATAAAAATCAACTAAAATTGAATTAAAACTTAAATACCTGAAAGTGTACCTTCTGTAAGAAAACATAGAGAAAAAATTTCATGAGATTGGTTTTGACAATGATTTTGTGGCAATGACACTAAAATCACAAGCAACTAAGGCATATACACAAGTAGGGTTACTCCAAACTAAAAGCTTTTGCACCATGAAGGAAACAAGAGTGAAAAGGCAAGCCATGAATGAGAGAAACTATTTGCAAATTGTATATCTGATAAGTGATTAATTTCTTAAAAATGCCTTATATTATTTAGCAGAGAAACGACCCTATTAAAATGGGCAAAGGACTTGAATGGGCATTTTCCCCAAGAAAACAGAAATGGCCAAAGAATATGAAAAGGTGCTTAACATTACTAATTATCAGGGAATGCAAATAAAACCACAATAGGAGCTACCTTATTCCTATTAGGAAGGCTAAGACATACTTTACAAAAACATCGAGTGTTGGGCAAGGATGTGGAAAAAATAGAACTCTGCTATACTGCTTGCAGAAATGTAAAATGGTGTGGCCACTGTGAAAAATATTATGATGGTCCCTCAAAAAATTAAAAATAAAGATATCACATTGTAGTGTTTAAGCTTAACTGTGTCAATTTAATTGGCTTAATTTAATCAACCAAAGGGATTACTATAGCACACTTTTTACTGTGTCATGAACGCATGACCTTGGTTACTGTACCTGTTCCCTCCCCCTTCCTCTCTGGCACTGTTTCTCTACTTTGCTTTCTGGACCAAGAACTGAATCTGCCCCACCATGCCCTTCTGCCATGATTTTTCCCTTGGAGCCAGCTGACAATGTACTGAATACCTTGAAACTAGGAGCCAAGTTAAACCTCTCATCTTTTAAGTAGAGGGAGTTGTGCATTGTATCCCAAATGACATAAAAGCTGACTAATACAGAAAACTAGTACCAGAGTTCCTGTGACTGTACCTGGCCATGTGGTTTAGAAATCTTTGGAGGTGGTTTGCAGCAGGAGTTTGGAAAGGTTTCAGAAAGCTACAGAAGCCCTACAATATTGTAAGTAGAGCTCGATAGGCAATTATGTTCAGAGCTCAGAAGACCAGAATGAGGATAGGAATGTGAACAGTAGAGGCAAGGATCACGAGGTTTCATTTGGGAGTGAGGATTCTTTTGGGTTGGACGAGAGGCCACGCATGTTACACTCTGACAAAAAAAGTCTGCATTCTGCCCATGTCCTGAGATTTTGTAGGAAGCTGTGGACTAATTCATCTGGTAGAGGTAATTTAAAAGCAGCCCAAAATTCAGGCTGTGGCATGGGTACTGCAGGCTGCTTTCAGCCAAATTTTATTGGCAAAAAGCCAAATAGAAAAATTTAAAAACTTAAATTTTAGCCCAGGAGGAATCATTTGTAAAGTTGGGGTTAACCATAGTGTGGCTGTTGAAGAGACTGGTGCCATTAAAAGGAAATCAAGTTCTTTGTACAGAGACAAGGAAAAAGAGGCTTTGAGGATGTCTTGGGAATCAGCAAAACCTCATCCATTGTAGGCTCAAAGGTGCAAAAATGTAAACATTTCCCTCGATAAGAGAGCCCCTGGGCCTCCTGCTCAAGAAAGGTGGCCTAGGAAATTGGTTCCCCAGGATTCATTTTACTGTGCTCAACCATCCAGGCACTCATGGGTTGCTGCTGCCATGGTCCAAGGGGCCTGGCTACTTCCCGTGCTGATGACAGACCTTGGTGTTGTCCACAAGATGCTGGTTTTACCAGCATGCAGAATGCAGGAGTTTTGGAGTTGGGGAGGCTTCTACGCAGATTTCAAGAGAGGTTCCGGGAGGCCAGTCAAGGAGCCCCTTAGAGGGCAGCATGTGAAACTGCAGGAATGAAGCTGAAGGTACAGTGGAGATCTCAGGAAGTCACAGATGCCAGGAATATGGAACACCTGCTAAGGAAAACCTCAAGTTGTGGGCAGAGTCAACCTAAGAGAGGTATGTGGGTTGCAACCAGCAAGGCTGCAGTGGTTGGGCTACCCAAGTCCCCTGGGACTCACATCTTACCTCCATGTGTCCTAAATGCCGGATATGGAGCTACAGAACTTAATGTTTGCCCTGTTGGATTTCTTACTTTGGTTTGATTCATTTCATGGCGATATTCCTCCATTCTGGATGGCAGTGTTTACATGCCATTGCACTTTGGGATTATGTCACTTGTGTTTTCTTCTTACAGAAGTTCACAGCTGAGAGTTTGTCTTGAGTCTCAGAAGAGATTTGACTTGGACTGTGGAAAATGCTGGGATGGTTGAGACTTCGGGGAAGAAGGGATTATTGCCTTCTGAGTTGTACACTGAGTAGTTGTAACATATTATGTACAATTATTAACTTGTTATTGTGTTTACTGGAGATTAAGTGTGTTTTAAAGAGATGTGTTTTGTTGTTAAGTTGATGAGGGTTGGAGAGGGGTGATTAAGTTTCACTGTGTCGACTTAATTGGCTTGGGAACCACCAAGGGGGTGAGGAAAGCACAGTTCTGGGTGTGTCTGAGTGGGTCATAAAGGTGTAACCTTGGCAACTGTATCTGGTCCCTCCCCCTTCCTCTCTGGCACAGTTCCTTTGCTCTACTTCTTGGATGCCAGGAACTGAGCATCCTTCCTTTGCCATACTCTTCTGCCAACGATATTCCTGTCTTGCAGCCAGCTGACTATGAACTGAATCACCTGAAACCACGAGCCAAATTCAACTTCTCTTCCTTTAAGTCACAGGTGTTGAGTATTGTGTCCTAGTGACAGGAAAGCTGACTGATACACCTTGGTTCAGAAGCCCCAACTCTGGGTTATGTGTACAAAAAAATTGAATTCAGAATCTCAGAGAGATATCTGCACTGCTCTGTTCCCTGCAGCTTTGTTCACAAAGGCTGTATGGAAACAACGCAAATGCTTATCAATAAGTGAATGGGTAAAAAAAAAAAGTGAATGGGTAAAAAATATGGTATATACTGGTACATAAAATAGAATATTATTCCACTTTAATAGTGAAGTAAATTCTAACATTTGCTACAACATGGATGGAACTGGAAGACATTATGCTAAGTGAAACAATCAGTTACTGGAAAAAGATTACACAAGTCTGCTCATATGAAATACCTAAAACAATCAAACTTATAGAGGTAGGAAATACAATGTTTATTTCTAGGAAGAATGCAGGGGAAAGAGACCTGCTGCTCAATGGGAATACATTTATAGTTACACAAGATGAGTATGTTCTAGATATCTGCTGTAAGACATGGTGACTATAGTTAACCATACAGTGTCCACTTAAAATTTTGTGAAGAGATTAGATCTCGTGATACATGTTTTTGCACATACACAAAAGTGAAGACACAGGAAGCTTTCAGAGGGCATGAATGTATTTATTACCTTGATTATGGTATCATGGACAGATACGTATGTCCAAACTCATCAAATTGTATTTGTTAAATATTGTGCTTCGTATGTATATAAATTAGACCTAAATAAACTATAAAAAGATGATATGATGTCATGAGCAATTTTATGCTAATACATTTTAAAATTAGAGTCAAGTAGACAAGTTTCAAGAGAAACATAATTTGTAGAAATTGGTGAAAGAGGAAATTAAATGTCACTATCCTGTATTTAATTAAGGAAGTTGAATGTATGGTTTAAAAAATCTTCCCATAAAGAAAATTCCAGATTGAGATGAATTCAGATGCTGGGATCGGAATGCAGGGCCTGTGCTTGCTAGGAAAGTGCTCTACTACTGAGCTAAATCCCCAGTAATGAACTCACTTTTTAATTCATTCTATTTTTTAATTAAAAAAAATTTTTTTTCAATGGGTCGATAGAATCAACAGCTCAAAAGATGATTCTATTTAATTTCCTATTATAATTATTTTGGTTAATTATGTCTATTAAAATAAGGCAAAATTATTTTGTAAATTAAAAATTAGAGAAAATACTTTGTTCACACATGCTGACTTCATACTTTGTTATTACCAAGACAAAAAAGCAGTAATTTAAATAAACTTAAATATTTTTCACAGATTTACATGCATTTTCAACTTCTCCATTAATCAGTAAGACAATCTCAATTTCAATATGAGTAAGAAATCACCTTTATTAAACACAGGTTAATTTGTGAGTGAAAGGAAATGCTTTGTTTTCAGTGACAATTATGTAGGTAAGTAAGCTATGGATGTTCAGTTTTTCAATTCTTGCTTTAAAAACTCATGTAATTAATCTTTCTATTAAATACCAGTATTGTTAAAAGCTTTACGAACTCAAGTGTCTTGTGTTAGCTATGTATGTGGTTCTTAATAGAAAACAAATCTAATTTATATAATTACTGAGTGACTATGGGTTTATTTGTATGTTGACATTAATTCATTTTATTTATACACACGTGTTTCTTTACACGCGTATAGTATGTTGCTACATGTGTATGTAATACACTCTTAAAGCAATGCTCATGTTTCTTTTGTTGTTATTGCTGTGCTGGGCATGAAACTCGGGGCCTCGCACACACTAGATAGGTTCCCTACTGCCGAGTCACACCCCCGGCTCTTGTGTTTATTTCTTAATTGCTACTTGTTATAATTGTTTATAAAGTAAATTCAAGCTTTTAGAATAGCTTTAGATCTACAGAATTAAAGTACCTACTCTCCTGTATTATTAAGATCTTATTGCTATTTCCTTAGTTTTTACCTAGTGTTATTTTTTGTTCCAGAACCCCACCGAGTATATCATATTAGGTTCTTCTCGATACAGTTTTTGACTTTCCATTATAGTATGTTTTGAAAACAGGTTGTGTGGTGCCTCTAAGTTTATTCTGCTTGCTTAAGATTGCTTTGGATTTTCAGATATATTTCATATGAATTTAGGATTGATTTGTATGTTGGTAGCCTGCAAGAATTCATTTATTAGTTCCAACAGATGTGTGTGTGTGTGTGTGCGTGTGTGTGTGAAGAGTTTTCTACACGTATGATCATGGTCATCTGCCAGCAGACATAATTTTACTTTTTCCGCTTCTAATTTGAATAACTTCTATTTCATTTTCTTGTCTGATTATGCTAAGATTTCCAGCACTGGTTTAATAGCAGCGGCAAGACTGGGTGCACTTACACCTTAAGGAAAAGGTTTCGGTTTTCCACTACGGATTATGATGCTCACAGCGAGTTTTTCATATACGCTCTTCTGCGTTGAGTTTAGTTGCTTCTGTGTATGTTTTATTGAGAGTTTTTTTTCTTTATCATGAAAGGATGTCGAATTTGCCGAATATTTTTTCCATATTTAGGGTTAGATAATCACATGTGTTTTTGTCTTTTATTCTGCTAATTCTGTTATCATGTCAATTTTTATGTATTGAGCCACTCTTAAATCCCGGAGATAAATCCCTCCTGATCATGGTGTGTGCGCTTTTACTCTGCTGTTAAATTCCATTTGGTAGTATTTTATGAAGGGTTTTCACATGTCCTGTGTTCGTCTCTGATGTTGGCCCACTGTTTTCTTTTTTTATGTTATCTTTTTTCTGGCTTTAGTTCCGGCCTCATAAGATGAGGTTGGGCATGTTTCCTATTCTTCTGTTTTTTGGAAGGATTTAAGAAGGATTGGTATTAGTTCTTGTTTGGAAATTTCACAGAATTCACCTGTAAAACCATCTGCTCTTAGGCTTTTTGTTGGAAGCCTCCTATGTTTGGCATTTCTTAAATTATTTGGTTTCCCAATGGCATTCTTTATGTTTAATTTCCCATACCTTTATGTGCTTGTTTTTATTAAATATAATCTTTGCTGGCATTTCTTAGAATTTTTGAGCAGGAAGGAGGTTATATCCATCCCACCTTGATCTATCGCCACTCTTAGTTTTATGAGTAGCTTGCTATGTATTTAAATCCTTAGTGGTAAAGAATTTGAATAGATATTTTCTCAAATAAGATATACAAGTGACTAATAAGCACATGAAATAACATGCTCAATATTATTAACTGTCAGGAAAATGAAACTCAAAATTATGAGCTATCACTTTATATCCACTAGGGTGGTTATTGTGAAAGAACAGATAATAACACGTTAGCAAATATATGGAGAACTTAAAGCCCTAACATATTGCTAATGAGATTTTAAAGTGTAAAAAACTTTGGGAAGGAGTTTGAAAGTTCCTCAAACTGTTAAGTATAGAATTACCATATGGCCCAGTGATTCCACTCTTAGGAACAGGCTTAAAAGAAATAAAAAATACACATCCACGCAAAAACTGTATTTGAAAGTTCATAGCAGGATTATTCATAAAAGCCAAAAGTGGAAAAAACCCAAAAACAGATTTTAAAATAGGGCATATTCATACAATTGAATGTTCTTTATTAATGGGAAGGAACAAAATACTTATGCATGCTGCAATGTTGAAAACATTCTAAGTGAAAGAAGCCAGGTACAAAGGACCACTTATTTACAACTGCAATTTGTTTGGTTTTGGGACGCTAACTTCCCTTATCTGCAAGATGCGAATCAGAATACCTCAAAGGATGGGCATAATATAAACAAATGTATGCAAAGTGCCCGGCAAGATAACTGGCACACGAAAGTGTGCGAGTGGAGACAATGATAATGTTGCTGTCATCGTCTGACACAAGACTAGATATAGCAGATGCTCGGAAAAGACATTTTGACAGCTTGATTTTCAGCTCTAAGGAATTCCACGGTTGGCTAAAATCTGGGACACATCTGGACTAAAACTGTGAGTCTAGCCACTGTTGAGTGGGCAGAGAAACGCTTCTAATTTCCTGATCCAAGTCCCTTGCTCCAGCTCTGATGAATTGCCACACTTCCTCCCCTGGAGTGTGCCAGCCACCACCAATCTGACTTCCAAAAGCTCTCTAAGCAATGACGATGGAACACAGTACTCTAAGAAGATTTAAATCTGCCCAAGTTTTGTGTGTCTTTCCCTGGTATTTTGTTCTATGGAGACTTTCTATCCCTTTACTCCAACTGAAACATCACAATTTTATGGAGCGATTGGCCTGTGGAAGACCTCGCAGAGGGATAATTTGTGGCACCCTACTTACTGCGGCGGTGATTTAACCCTGAAAGGCAGTATCCCCAAAAGACAGCCAGGCTTCTTTTTTCTTGGGGTCTGGTTGGAGTAGAATATTGAATGAGGTTTCTGTTTTGGTGTGTTCCTCTTGGTCCATTACATATCCATGTAAACAAATACACAGCATACAGGAAATGGTGTAGGCAAGCAAAAAGTGAAACTTTCAATCTCAAAATCCAGTGCACTTAAAAATGGCTATTCTCCAATAGGAGGGAGGAAAAAAAGTTGAAAGTTTCCAGTGAGAGAACGATCCTCTCTCCTAAAAGTAAGCTGGAATATGCTAAGGAGATTGAGGTGTGGGAAAGAGCCAGAAACCCCAGGTTTGAGGAAGCCCTGAGCCTGCCTTGTTGCGTGGTCTTGGGTAAGTCTTTGCACACACAGACTTCAACTCCTTATTAAAAAAATGAAGGATTTCAGCTTGGCATCTCCACAGTCTTTCTGTTTCCAACTCACGTCTTTGTACTGTGATTCACAAACTTAATAATAGCCTCTTGAGAGAGTAGGCCACAGTGGTGAAAGTGCGCTCACGATCTTAGTTTCATTGAACTGCAGCTCCGATTTGATAATGCTATTGGGTCTTTGATATTTTATCAATTGAGAAGCAAGGAAAACAGAGAAGGAAAGAATTTTCCCAGAGTCACAGGTAGCAAATGGAAGAGCAGCGAAAAAATACCCACTGGGTCAGGTCAATTGTAAGACCCAAATAATCAGTGTCAATTGCTATTAAGACCTTTGACATTCGCTTCTTGAATTCATGTCTTTTTTTCCCTCTTTGCTCATTCATTTACATTCTCATGCCTGAGTCCTTCTTTCATGATCTCACAGTAGAGGGAAAACTTCTTCCTGAAGAATCGCAGGGCGGTGACACTGCGAGTTAAGTCCAGGGTGGAAATGCACACGGGATTCTAAGGGAATGCTGTTGGGGGCAGGGAGCTCTGGGTTTTAGAGGGGATTCACCAGAACGAAGAGACACCTGAGTTGATACTTGGAATAATGGGATGGAGTGATCAGGGAGCTTGCATTACAGTTAAAGCACACGGCACTGGCAAAGAGCCTGATTCAGTAAGCGGCCCACAGGCTGTGGGGCTCCTACGGCAGTTTGGGGAAGAGAGGCAAGGGCGGTAGGAAGTGACATTAGAGATGTTAGGGGCAGATCCTGGAGGTTCAGGTGTGCTCTGCCTGGGAACACAGGCTCTGGGAGCAGTAGGAGGGTTTGTGCAGGGTGCCCCGAAGTCCGAACTCTCAAGGCAGAGCTTGAAGTTTAATAATTTGAGAAGTACAAATGCTACAAACTTTAAAAAGTCACTTAAAATTTAACCATTTAAATCTCTTTTATTCATTCTGTGAATTTTCAAAGATAAATTTTTAAAATTTATCTTAAAAATTCCCCCCTCACCTTTATTGAGGTAAAATTGACAAATAGAAACTGTATTTAACTTGAACAATGGGATGTTTGGATATATATTTACACTGTGAAATGATGATCATGGTCAGCTAATTAACATAGCCATCATCTCATGTGGTTACCCAAATTTATTTGTCTGTGGTAAGACTATTCCATATCTGCTTTTTCAGCCACTTCCAAATACTGTGTACAATATAGTGATATCAGCCATAGTCATTGCTGCGGTCAAACTTCATTCTGTGAAGCTCAACTTTGTACTCTTTGACAGACATCTCCCCACTCCCCTCTTTCTCCAGCACCCAGCAACCAGTATTTTATGCTCTGTTTGTTTATTCAGAGCATCTTTGTCAAAGACCAATTGACAGTAAATGCAAGGACTTATTTCTGGGCTATCTTTTCTGCTTCATTAGACTGTAAGTATGTTTTTATGACAATATGCTGCTTTTACTACCAAAACTTTGTAGCATATTTTATTTTGTTTTATTTTTTTTTTTTGTGGTGCCAGGGATCGAACTCAGGGCCTTGTACTTGCAAGGCAAGCACTCTAATCACTGAGCTAAATCCCCAGCCCTGTAGTATATTTTAAAATCATGCAGAGACGATGTCTCCAGCTTTGTTCTACTTATTCAAGATTGCTTTGGCTATTCAAAATATATGAATTTTAAGATTTTTTTTCCATTTAGAAATGTCCTTGGATTTTCGATAGGGATTGCATTGAATCTGTAGATTGTTTTGGGTAGTAAGAGCATTTTACCAATATTAATTCTTCCAGGCCATGAAGATGGAATCCCAGCCAAAGCATTAAGGCAAGAAAAAGAAATAAAAGGTATTATTCAAACCGAAAGAGAAGAAGCAAAATTATCTGTTGGTAAGTAAGTACGATCATGCATGTAAAAATACTGAAGATTTCATTTTTATTTTATTCTTTTATTTTTTTTTTTGGTGCTGGGGATCAAGGATGGAACTCAGGGCTTTGCGCTTGCTAGGCAAGCACTCTAACTACTTAGCTAAATCCCCAGCCCCAATATTTCATTTTTAAAAGTTGTTGGAACTAATAAACTGAGAAAGTTTCAGGATACTAAATTAACCTCTATCAGTGATGTTGCTATGCATCAACAATAAACTCTCTGAAAATAAAACTGAAAATAATTCCATTTATATACCAAAAACAATATCAAAATAATGAAGGATTTGTACATTGAAAGTTATAAAACATTGATGAAGAAAATTTTATTTTTTAAAATTTATTTATTTATTTTTGAGTGCTGGGGTGAAAAAGAAAATTGTGAATAGTTGATAGACATCCCATTTTCATGGACTGGAAGAATTAATATTGTCAAAGTTGAATGAAGAGTAAAGGTGTTAATGTTGGTAAATGTATAAAATAGAGCCTACTACTATGGAAATGCTTGTTGGATAGAATCTCCACTTTACAGATGAGGAGTCAGAAGGGTAAGAAGACATCTTGTAGAAGGAGACACGTCCTTCCGCTTCCCTTCTGGCTGGGTTTAGCCGCCCTTTGCCAGTGTCTGTTTGATATCAAAGGCAGAGTTGTAATCTGAACGCCCAGTTTCAAGATATTAGACCGTGTCGCCTTGTGGTTCAGAATCCCGGGACTCGAGGTCTCTTTTTCTGGCCCCCTTCAGCTCATGTGGTGGACCTCTCTCTGGCCATCACAGACATGTGTAAGCAAGTCGATCCTTGTTTTCGGTTTAAATATGTATTCTTCTCACAGCTTTATGAGGCCGCTGGTAATAAATATCCAGTAACCTCAATCTCATGCAGAGCTCAGCACATTTGATTGTCTCCTGATGGCTAGATTGGCGTTCCCTAAACTCCAGCCCCGTCCTTCAATGGTGTGACAGTTAATCTTGATTATCGACTTGATTGGACTGAGACAGGCCGAGGAAATTAATGAAGTACAATTCTGGGTATGTCTGTGAAGCTGTTTCCCGAGACAGCACACTGATGGGGGAGTCTGCCTTGAATGTGGGTGGGATCATAAAACTGGGTAGGGGCCCAGAGGGGGCAAGAATGGAAGAAGAGGCACGCCCACAAGTACAGGCTCTTTGGACCCACCCTCTCTGTTTCCTGGGTGCGGGGAGGTGAATGGCGTTTCCCCACCACGCCTTCCGCCACGCTGTTCTGCCCCATGCTGAGCCCAGAGACGTTACTGCCAGCTGACTAGGGGCTGAAACCCCTAAACTCTGAGTCAAAATAAATCTTTCTTGCTTTGTTTACCTCAGGTATTTTGGGGTTTTTGAAATTTTTATTTTTTAAATTTTTTTACCAAGAACATGTACTGGTACATGGTATTCATAATGATCACATTCATCATGGTTATTTTGTACCTGTACATGATGCATCTTGGTTTCCCCCTCTTCCCCACCCCTGCCTTCTGCTCCCCCACCCTTCCCTATTTACAGCAGGTTTATTTACATTTTCCCATTTTTTCCCCTTTCCCTTTCCTTCCTTTTCCCTTCCTTCTTTTCCCCCTTCTTCCTTTCTAGTTCTCCTCTCTTTTGAATATTATCTTCCTTTTATATAATATCTATTATACCTCTTTGTCCTCATTTACACTTATGGTTTCTCATATCAGAGAAACAATTTTGTCACAGCAACAAAAAGTTCAGTAACACGCCCAGAGAAGCTTGGACACGCTAATATTTGAGGTCAGCAAAATGGCATTCAGAAGATGGTTTGTACATCTCAGGACTGCCTGAGGTTAGGATCTGGGTGAGGCAAAGACCTGTTATCAGTATCAGAACGATACCTCCCAGACCCTCTTCCCCACTCTTCCACTTTCACATCCCCTCAACCCCCGTACTCACTCCAGGATAAAGACACAAACTTAAAATCAGTCCAATTTACGGAGTCCTAGGGATTAAACACCCCTTGACATGCCAGGAGGAAGCAAGGAGGTTACAAATACGACATCTCAAACTCAAAAACTAAACCTTTCTCCAAATATAGGCTAAGCTTTTCTCCAAATATAGTATATTCTGCAAATTACCTCCCAACTCTCATCCTTCCCACCATGGCCACTACCAGCCTACCCAGACCCAGGATCATCACTGAAAACAGCAGGCAAGTGAAACTTTTGAGATTTCTCTTCCTCCTTCTCATCTTCCTTTCCTTTTCCTCCTCTTCATTCTCATACTCTTTTTTCATTATTATCATTACCATATTCATTATCATCACTAATATTTATTATCTCTTACTATATTGCCAGATGCTGAGCCTAAAGTACTTCATCCCATAATCTCAAAGTTCCTATAAGATGTAGGAAGCATCTTACTAAACCGGTATACATATTATGGTTCTCTTTCTTGTTGGAGAGGTGGTGCAACAGGATGGTTCAGAGTTCAGACTCTAATAATATTTTTTATCCATGAGACCAGTTATTTGTTCATCTGTAAATACAAATAGTATAATGCCTAGCTATATTTTCTTACTGAAAGTAGTCCAGGAAGGAGGGAAAACCAGGAGTGGTTAGACATGATTATAGAAGGCATTTCTTACAACAAAGGTGTGATTGTCTTGCAAGTTGAGTAGGAGCTAAGATGAATGAGAGTCTACAAAAGAATTGATTGATAAGTGAACTACATCGGACACACATGTTTAAATACCACATTGTTTCTCTGGTGTGAGAAACTGAAAGTGTAAATAAAGACTAAAATGTATTACATTGGTGTTATGGGTTGTGTCTAGATGTCCCCCCAAAGCCTCATGTGGTAAGAGGTAGCTGGATCTAGAGTGTGCGGTTACTAAATTAATCCACTGATCGGTTTGGCATGGTTCTGCTGGGATCAAGGATGTGAAACTAAAATTAAGGGTGGGAGTGCTACCCGCCCTAAGGGCAGGTAGCCTAGATAAAAGATACAGGAAGAAGCTAACTAGCTGCTTGTTTGCATTGCTTATTTGCATACATTCCTTGCATT
>PVJO010014438.1:0-48340 GCA_004026905.1 Hystrix cristata
CTCTAATGGCCCACCTGGGTGATAGGTTGTCTTCTTCTACAGGCCCCTTTCAGGACCTTTATGCTTTCCCTCCTTCCTGTCTTCCCCCTGCATCCAGGTCTGTACCGTGGGGACATTCGCTCTGCGGTGCTGCTGTGAGGGTCCCCCCAGAGTGGCGCGCCAGCTGCAGACCTCTCCCAGCTGTGTCCCCAGTTGCCTGGCCCTCAGGGTCATCCTCTGCTCCCACACCTACCTCTCGGGGCCTGACCGGTGGGCCGGCGACTCCCCGCCTGCCCTTGTGCCTGGCAGGCTGTCTTTGCTTAGAGGATGTCCTAGCCACCCGTCCAGCAGCCTCCCCACCGCAGCCTCTTCTGCAGGTGGCGCGGCTGTGGGGGGGGAACGAGGTCTCTGCCCCCGAGAAGGACAGCCGCCCACGGGTGGGGACTGGATGGGAGCAGGCGGAAGCAAGAGGGGTCCTTCTCCTCAGAGCAGCTCTCACGGGATGTCCCATAGATGTGGTCACTTGTGGTCATTCTTCCGCAGGAGAATCACATCTGGAGGCTGTTCATACATACTCATTTTGGCATTTTTCATGCATGATTTTTATATTAGTGCATAATTATTCTTAAGAAATAACTGAATATGTCACTGAAAGATGAGCCATAGTTAATGAAATTACTCTCTTTATGGGTGAATGTTTACACATTTCCAGATATCTTTGTGTGTATGTGTGTGTGCTTGTTTGTTTTTGGTCTTTTTTTTTTTTTAGTGGTACATTTTAGATATACACAACGATAACACTCATCATAGGGAATTTGTACATGTACATGGTATATCTTGCTGCTGCTTTTTTCCTATTCCTCTCCCCTCCCTTTGAGCCTTCTTCCCTTCATTATTTACAAACGCTTTGTTTTCATTTTTTCCTTCTATTCTCTCTCTCTTTTTTTTTTGGTGCTGGGGATCGAAGTCGGGGTTCCTTTTACCACTTGAGCTAAATCCCCAACCCCTCTTTTTTTTTTTTTCTTGTCCCCCTTGTTTTCAGTCTTATTCATAGCACTGCACTGAACATCTCAGAATGAAATTCTTAGGTTCAGCACTCGTGGTCCAAAGAACAAACATGTTTAAACTGTTGCCAAGTGTGCCAAGGTACCCACCCTTCCCAAGCGGTCACACTCTCCGCTGTACACCTCATATTTTGGGCCAGAAGGTTGCATATTTATCCACCCACCATCCTCTGATTCCTTAGTTCCTGCTGGTACGTGCAGCGCTGGTCAGGGGGATTTGCACGTCTGTAACTCACTGCCACGGGTGAAGCTTTTCCCACGGGGTTGAGGTGGTTAATTTTGTATCAGCATGGCCAAATATTATTCTTAATGCTTCCGTGAAGGGGGTTTTTTCTTTTCTTCTCTTTTTGAGCAATTAACATGTAAATCTAAATGGACTTCAAATAAAGCCAACTACCCTCCATAGTGTGGTGGCCCCGTCTGGTCACTTGGAGGCCTGGACAGAGCAGACTCCACAGAGGGGGGAGCCCAGCCAGCCTCTAGGGTGAGCAAGACGGCCTGAGATTTGGGCCTTGCAGAGCCTCCACAGTCGTGCGAAGTGCCTCAGTCTCTCCCACTTTGCGCACACGCTGCTCTGTCGCTCTGCAGCCCCCCAGCTGCAGGAGGACAGCAGGAGAGTAGGATCTCACTCCCGACTGGAGGGGCTGGAGATCAAGGAATCCGCCTGTCTGCCAATTTAACGTCATCCATATTTAAACTCCCAATGTGTAACTCCAATCTTTTCTTGGTCGTTTTTGTTTTTGTGTTTTGTGGGTTTTTTATTTATTTATTTTTGAGACAGGGTTTCGTTAGGTAGCTCAGGATGGCCTTGAACTCACCGTGCAGCCCAGGCTGGCCTCGAACTCTTGGTGATCCTCCTGCCTCAACTTCCCTAGTGCTGGGATTACAGGCGTGTGCCACCACACCTGACTTTTATTACTTTTTATTTTGAGACAGGGTCTCACTAAATTGCTCGCACTGGGATTGAATTTTTGCTCCTCCTGCCTCAACCGCCCAAGCAGCTGGGATTATAGGTGTATACCATTACACCTGGCTTCTACTAGATTTTCCACAGCACAGTTTTTGGTGTGAACTTTTACTGATTGTATGGATTCATTTGTGTTTCCTCTACCAGTCACGCCAAGGGGATGCTTGGTAGTGGAAACTGCACACAAGAAGGACCCAAAAGCTGGCAGCCCTTGCTATGGTGCTCCTCCCTGAGTGGGCTGAGGTGCCAGGGTGCACTCACTGCTGCCTGTCCTGGGGGGAACAGTGGAGAGGCCAGGGAACCCAGCAGGCAGGACCCAGGGCTTCTCCTGCAAGTGAGTGTGGGTGGTAGCCTGGAGAACAGAGCCCACTGGACGGACGGGTCATCAGAGAGGATGAGGTGCTCCGGAATGGAAACCTGCAGGACAGGTTGGGGACAGAGGCTGTCCCATCCTCTGGTGACTTCCCCAAATCCCCTCTGGGAGAACGCCCTCCCCCAGGGCTGTCATGTGGTCCCTGCCCATCTCCTCCATCGGCGGGTGGGTTGTGCCAGCGGGCATCCGCTCTGCAGTTTTGCCTAACCTGTGAGGAAAGAGATGTGATGACCATCTCTCTACAGGGCCATCAAGCTGGCGAAGTGTGTTTGTAGTTGCTGGGGACATTCTTGAGACTCCACCCAAGAATGGAGGGCAACATCTGAGCCAAAGATGGAAAGGAGAGGAGAGAGACAGAGAGAGAGAGAGAGAGAGAATATGACATTGCTTCCTGCATCAGGTGACCTAGCTATGGGAATCAGTAAACCCCTTTTCTTTGCTTCTGCATTTTACAGTATTCTCCGTGTTTCTAGGGTCCTGACTTAGTGGACACTTACGGAGGAAGGAGCCAAAGCTCAGAGCAGTGACAGGAGTGTCCTGAGCACTCCCTGCCCAGGCAGTGGCAGAGGGGGATGAGAGGGTGGCCCCACGCCACCCCAGGTACACACAGAAAGTGCGTGATCGCGCATGCTGAGGCAGCAGGGGACAGGCCTATCTTCTCCCACTGCTCACCTGGTACAGGGGTTTTGGTGGAGAATACAATTAAATTGCCAGCCTAGAGCCTGAAAACAACAACCACATCCTGCCCTCACACAATGCACTCTGGGCGGGCCTTGGTGACCAGCGAGTCTCTGTTCCGCACAGCTGGGGTGGCTCCCGGCCTGTAGGATCCACTGCCAAGATGGCACCCTGCTGAGGCTGAGTTGGTGCCAGCCTTGGGTCCTCCCCTTAGGGTGGCTGGGGTGTCCGTGCGGCATAGTCCAAGAGTCAGGAGGCGGAGACCACCACCTCCCAAAGGCTAGCACAGCATCACTCCACGCAGCTCTGCCGGGTGAGCAGCTTCAGAGGTCCGCTGGAAGGACAAGGCTCACAGTGTCCCCCACAAGGGGAACAGCTCATATTTTAAGGCCATATTTTATTTTACTTCTTAATTAATTAATTAATTTTGTTTCGAGACAGGGTCTCTCTATGTACTCCAGGCTGGTCTTGAAAGCGTAGCAATCTTCATTCCTCAGCCTCCCAAGTGTTGTGATCACAGGCAGGCACCACTGCACCTGGTTTGAGGCCATATTTTAAAACAGCCACATGTGCTTCAAGGCAGCCTTGAGGTTCTTGCACCCTACCGTAGTGTTTGTGGAAATTTGTGCTCTCTGTGCTCTGACCAAGTGCTTCAGGAGACTGAATTTTGCACTGGATAATAAAATTAAGAGGAATGTCCAGCCCGTCAGCCTTCCTGGTTGCTTGCAGTTCTGGGACACCACCGCTGCTATGTCCGGGGTGGAGCTGGGTAGAGTCTCCAGGAGCCGGAGGCACCAGCCGGGGTGAGAGTCACTGCTGCAGGTCACAAAGGGGTCCAGCGCTGGCACGTTTTGGGCCACCAGGGTGATGAATGACCGGGCAGTTTGCTGACCCTAGACAGTGGCATGTCACTTTCGACATGTCATTCAAGAGGTCAAGCAGGGTGCTCAATTAGTTAAATGCAGCCTCCAAATCTCTGGGCCACTCCCCTTCTCAGAACACCAGGAGAAACAACAACGCAGGTCCATACCATGGTGGGGTAATGGCCTAAACACCCATCGGCAGAGGGTGAACAAACAAAACCAGATAGAGTCACAAAACACAGTATCTGCCCCTCCGTAACCACCAAAGGACAATACAATGTGAGCTCGATCATGTAAAATCCCTGGCTAGGCCAATCCACGGAGATGGGATGCTGACTCGTGGTTGCTAGGGGTGGTGAGGGAGAAGGGGAGCTGCTAACGAGTTGGGGGTCCTTTTAGGTGCTGAGAAAGCTCAGAACTTCATCTGGGTGCCGAGAGACCCATCTCGGTGCTGGACGCACGGTCGCATAGCATTGTGAATGTACTTATTGCACTGAGTTGTACCCCTACAATGGGTAAAATTTATCTCATATATAGTTAAGCAAAATTTCAAAAGGGAGATTGGCAAAGCAGTCAAGTGTGTTTGGCAACACAGCGGCTATTATGTGGTTTGGGCAGCGGCACAGCTCTGGCTCTGGGGGGCAGAGGACAGTGGCTGTTAGCATTTCATTGGTAAGACAGTTACTACTGAAGTGTTTTGTGTGGGTACAAATCACCAAAAACTATCAGAAGAGAAAAAAAAAGAAAAAATACAAAAACCATCGAGGGGCAGCTGATGCAACAGTTAGCCCTGTCAACAGTCACTCTTAGAGAGCAACAGCACCCCTGTGAGATGGGCTTCAGTGTCCTGTGAAGCCCATAGACAAATAAATATTTGTCTATTTATTTATTTATTTCTTGGTGCTGGGGATTGAACTCGGGGCCTTGTGCTTGCAAGGCAAGCACTCTAATCACTGAGCTAAATCCCCAGCCTCAGTGTCCCATTTTACAGAGGCCAAAAGAGACGCCTGGGACATCTGTGGCCCAGGCTGGAGCCCAGCCAGTGTGACTTTGAAGGCATGCACCTCCAGGGAATCTCCAGGAGATCACGCCATCCCATTGCATGGGCAAGGACAGAGAGGAACAGGGAGTTGAGATGGCACGCCCCTTCCCGGGTGTCCTGTCCATGTGGCAGTGACTGGTGGGTCCTTGTCTTGCCTGACAGCCCAGAATGGGTGTTGTAGCCTGGTCCAGGGCCACAGTGCATTGGAGCAGCGATGGCTGCTGCTCCTCGTCACCCCTGAGCTGTCAATTTGTGTCTCAGGGGATCTATCTCCAGGACTCTGTCCCCCAACAGTGTCTTTGCTTGGAGTAGAAAGAGGAGCAAAGGAAGAGTCACAGATGGGTCCGTAGGGAATGTGTCGCCAAGGGTTGCAGTTCAGTCTCAGCATCCTGGCCATGGTGTGGCATCACCCTCCCCACTGTTCCCCATCCCTGGGAGTGGCCCCTCCACTTATGCAGTGTGCCAAGTCCGCAGGCCCAGATGGCATCTGGATGCCCATCTGCCTCCTCTGGTCCATGGAGGACCCTACCCCACCACTGATCCCCAGTACTCCAAGCAGGGTGGCTTCAGAAGACAAATCTGCCCACATCTGCCCCGGCTAGATACTTTATCTCTCTGAACTTCACAATCTTCACCAAGAATAGGGACCGTACTGAAACGTGGCTGGTTCGGTGGTAGTTCAATACATTGTCCCTGTGTTTCCCCCAAAATAAGACCTACCCAAAAATAACGCAGGTCGTTACCATGGCAACAGCTGGTGTCATGCAGAAGACTATACCTCACTATTCTCTTGCTCAGTGGCTACTCCGGAATGGCAGGTAAGACACAGTGATTGGAGCAGGCATTTGGGATCTCTAGTTTTTAAACTGATTATTTTCTGGTTAGGTCTTATTTTTGGGGAAACAGGGTGTGATCATTCCCATCAGGTCTCTGTTAAGCCCTTTTGGGACTACGCATCACCTCTTCCTAGTGTGTGTGTGCCCAGGATGGAACTAATCAGCTCTTCCTAGTATCCCCATCACTTGTAAGATCTGAACACCAGAGGCCAAGGCTTTCAATCCTCTGCAACCTGCCAGAGGGAAGCTGGGATTTAAAGCTGGGCTGGGCAAATTCAAAGTTGCTGCCTTTAAGCACAGTCACAGTACAGGTCCCAGCCTTTTCTTGGCAATTGAGAGCTTCATGAGTAGGTTTATTTATTCTTAGTTTTTTTTTTTTGTTTTTTTTAGACAATGTCTCACTTACGTAGTTCAGGCTGGCCTTGAATTCACTGTGTAACCCAGGCTGGCCTAGAACTTGCAGCCATCCTCCTGCTTCAGCCTCTAGCATGCTCCTATACTGTCCTCACTAATATGACTTCAAGAAGATTGGATTGGATTATTGTAGTCATCCACTGCTGAGGTGGAAGGGTCCCTGTGGGAAGCAAGGAATCTTTTTTGCTTTGGTTTGTTTTCTGAGATAGGATCTTGCTTTGTAGTTCAGGCTGGCCTTGAACTCACAGCGATCCTCCTGCCTCAGCCTCTCGAGTGCTGGGACTACAGGTGTGTGCCACCACACCTGGCTCAAAATGAAGAATTTTAACTAGTGGATAGGTGTCTGTGCTGATCATCAGGCATTTAATCGCTTTTAAAAACAATGGAGAATTAGCCTGATTGCAATACTGATCACCATCTTCTTCTCTCTTGGCTTCCAGGGCAGCAAAATGGAAAATAAGGCACAGCATCAAAAATAGAAAAGAAAAGCCAACATCTCCAGGTCATCACAGTTATGCTTCCAATTGGCTTATTTCTGACCCAGATTCAATCAGCAAACCCTTCGCTTGTTGGGTGATTACAAATGTTTCACTCTATATTCTTTCACTGATTCTGTTATCGGATGGGTTCCGATATTCCTGGGTTCTTTCCTTCCTCAAGCAAAGAATTGAATGAGGGGGACAAAAAGTAGTCCTAAAGTTTTATTTCAGAGTATAGAAGAAAGAAGAAAAGGAACGTTGAGAATAACAATAGATACAGCAAAATGGGTACCGGGCCTATACGGCACGGTAGGGGTTACCAGGAGACAGGCATGATGGCAGTGGTGCTGGGGACGCAGCCATCATCTTCCATGGGAGGGAAAAAGGAGAGCTCCTTTGGGGGGGGCGGTAGCACGGTAGAGAAGGCCCACTTGCTTCAGGTGTTGCTACTATTTATCAAAAGGACTTCTCAACTCACGAGAACTTCCTGCAGTCCAGGTGAAGGATGTGCTTGAAAATCACGCCTCAGGGTGACATCAGGTGCAGGCCATCCCCCCAGGTCACGTTCCCTTGCCAGCCAGCCTAAGCCACACGCTATTCCTATTTCAATTCCATTACTCATTCATTCACACCCGCCTGACACAGAACCAAGCATGTTCAAGGCTTGAGGAGAAGAGAGCTACAGACAAGGAATTTGGAAAGTTTTGAAACAATGTGAAAAAAAGCTCATTGTAGATTCATTTTTTCCCAGGCACCCACGTTCAAATCTTTTTGTTTTTGTTTTTTTTTTTTTTGGTGCTAGGGATCAAACTCAGGGCCTTGTGCTTGCAAGGCAAGCTCTCTAACCACTGAGCTAAATCCCCAGCCCCTCCCACATTCAGATTCTGTCACAGTTAAGTGTGTCTCTCTAGTTGGCTGTGGTAGTGTATTCCTGTAATCCCATTGATACAAGGGAAGTAAATGTACCTCCCAACCTCTTAGATGCCAGATATGCCAAGTTTGTGTTCCCCAAAATTGAAGAATGAATTCTAAGGAACAACGGAGGTTAGGAGTAGGAAAATTTATTGGGGAAGAGGAATGGGGAACAGGTACAGCCCCTGAGAGACAGGAGGGGTCCCAAATAGGTTGCCAATGAGCCCACTTCTCTGAGAAAGCGTTATAGAGCAAAATCACAAGATAGGTGCAACATGGGTCAAAACTATAATCAACAAATAAGATTACAAGTATAACTGCTCGGCTAATATTGAACCAATAGTAGCAGGGCATATGGATGACACCATTCACCTTGGTCAATAGTCTGTAGTTTTAGTCTTAGTAGTCTTAGTAGTCTTAGTTTTAGAGGGTGAGAGAGGATGGCCCACCCCTAATGAGATAACGGTTTATTTATACAGGAAATCTCAAAACAGCAGGTACCAATAATCTCAAATTTGTGTTTATCTTTTAGGAAAGTATGTAAATGTGGCTGTTGTGATTTTAATCTTCTTCAGATGTGCCTTTAGCCATAGTTTTGATGTGTTCTCATCTTCTGCCCTGACCTCCCTGAGGGCCCAGCCCTGTCTGACTGTCTATAATATTTCTGCCTAATTTAGCTGTCTATAATACCACTACTTGGGAGGCTGAGGCAGGAGGATTACAAATTACAGCCCAGCTTGGGCAATGTTGTGACTTGGCAAGACTCTATTTTAAAATAAAAATAAAAAATAAAGGGCTGGAGACGCAGCTCAGTGTGAAAGCCCTGAGTTCAAACCCTGGTACCATCGCCCCCACCAAAAAAGAGCTTTGACTGTGGTGCCGTCACAGAAATTCACCATTAAGAAACCAAGCACCACTCAGAGAATTGAGAACTCAGGTTTATTTATGTCAATGGACCCAGGAGAGTTCACACTCCAAGACCCCAGGCCCCAAACAAAGCAACTTCAGGGTTTTTAAATGGGTTTTTACATCATCCCACTTCACAAATTTTCTCATTCCCCATATAAGGAAAGGAATTAAAAACGTCTAAGGGGAGGGGTTTGGATTACACAAGCATGTGATTAGGGATGGGTTGGGTCAGCCATTAACCATTTCCAAAGAAGTGGGGAAGGATCTTATGACTCCTTGCCAGAACCCAGAGTCCCTGGTGCTTTCCTGCCTCAGTGTGCTAGAGATGGGGACAGAAAGTGTCTCTCCAGGTGGGTTTTGGCCCCAGCTCCCCTGATGGATTTCCATGGTTAGCTTCTGCAGCCCTTTCCCCAACATCAGTGTTACAGATGAGTGGGCCAAAAATAGTCTAGGTTCTTGTGTACAAGGAAAGAATTGCCAAACATACACTCTGTAGTAAGTAGCTGTGTTTACTGGAGATCACCAGGAAAGTAGCAGTCAGGACGAGGGAAAGGGAAAAGGGCAAATGGGCTAAAGAGCCAGAAGGGCGAGGAAGCCAAAAGGACACAAAGGCACGTGCTAACTCAGGCTCTCTGAATTTAAAGGGCAGACACCTCTGACTTTTAGGTTCCTCTGTTGAATTTCTCACTGGCGCCAGAACCCTGCCCTCCAGGGCTGGGAGATCATTTAGGCTTTTTGTTATTATGTTTCCTACTTCCTCTAAGAAGATGGAAGTGCTGGGGATTTAGTTCAGGAGTTAGAGTGCTTGCCTAACAAGCGCAAGGCCCTGAGTTCAATCCCTAGCACACACACAAAAAAAGCCTGGACAATCCTTAAAATGGTGTTTGTGTTTGAGCTTTTGGGGAAGGGAGTGGCTCACTCAGTTCCTTTGTTTCTAACTGTACGATTAGTGGACCTTGAACCGAAGTGTTTTGCATTCTGTTGTAATTTGGGATCTATATGTTGGGGATCACTCCTAAAAATGATTTGGAGAGACACAGCTGTAAGTATTTAATTTACAGGCCCTAGGCGGGCACATGGAGGTCAGGGGACTCCAGCAGGGAGAGAGAAGGCCATGCGTGGACCAATGACTTTATTGGGGTCCAGGACATTATCAAGGTAGATTTCTTGAGGGGAGTTTTAATCCTTGGGTAAGAAGCCAGCAGGCAGTTCTTGGAAGTCTCGCTGTGCCCAAGGGGTGCCCTCTGTGGCTGCACAGTGCACTGCGGATGGGGTGGGCGGGGCCAGGCAGGTGGCCAGGTGAGGAGGAAGTGACATAAAGCAGAGGGGGCTGGATGGGCCACGCGGTGGGGCTGGAAGGTGTGGTACGGAACCGGGTGAGGGAGACAGCCCTGCGCCCCATGGTAAAGTCCAGCTTGTATTCAACATGGACACAAGACAACAGCGTTCTAGGACTTCAGAGTCCAAGCCCGCTGTCCCTCTTTCCGGCGGGGACCTGGCTGAGCCAGGCTCTAACCCCAGTAGACTTCGTCCTCATCTGGGCCAGGACAGGCCTCAATTTCAACGTCATCGTTCCAGGGCCGGCGTCCGTGGCTCCTCCTTGGTCCTTAAGGAGCGTTAGCTGCCGAGTAGCCAGGACGGCCTCGGCGAGACCCATGTCACCACCAGAAGAGCCACGGGAACCCGGTTAGCCCGAGGTTGCAAGCGGGTGGCTTTACTGTCTGCAAAAAGGAGGAGGGCGGGAAACAGAGCAGCCAGCCTAGAGCTGAGAGCAAAGGGCTTTGCTGGTCACGCGCACAAGAGGCGGGAGCACCAGGGGAGGTGACGGCCGGGCCGCTCCGGCGCGCGACCGGGTGGCGCGTCCGGGAACTGTGCGCTTGAGGGACTGTCGCCCCCACACGCACACGGACGCTGCGTGGAGTGTAACGTGCCCATTCACACCATCTCGCTTTCATATTCTGTGATAGTGATACACAAGCACGTCACATAAGTCAATGTCACAGTGACACTGTCCGCGAGCGACATGTCCGCGCAGTCATTCGGGACACCGCCGCCACGCGACCCGGAACCTCCGAGCCAACCCCGGAGGGGGGCGGTATGACTCTTGACGGGCTCACAACACACCCGAGCCGGCAGCACTACAAATCCCAGCAGACCTCGGGGTGAGGACCGGACGCAGCGGCCGGGTCCAGAGAGACTACAAGTCCCGGCAGGCATGGCGCGGACGCGAGGACTACGAGCCCCATAACGCATCGCACGGCTTGCGCAGGGCATCCCGGGAGATGTAGTTGTCGAGGGAGGTGATTCCTCGTCGCTCTGTCTCAAGGAGGAAACATGTTCCTCCGACGACTCTCGGAAGCGACTTTTTCCGCGGTAGCAAGAAGCATGGGCGTACGAAATGGATAGGAGAGAGCACGGAGCCAAGCTTCGGGGTGCAGAAGGAAGCCTGCGCATGCTCGGCGGAGTCCTCCAAAGAAAGCGCGCGCGGAGGTGCCGAGCACAGGCCCCACCCCCGACCCGGCGCCCCGCGGCCAGGGAGCCTGCGCGGAGGGCGGGGCTCGGGCAGTGGGGAGGTGCTCGCGGCGCCTGCGCAGAGCGGCGGCTTCTCTCGCGAGGACGGACGCCATCATCGCATCTCTCCGACAAACACCACGAGAATTCCGCAGCCCACACGGTAATTGCAGCTCCCGCAGCCGGTCGCGCCTCCACTCCCCCTTCCCGCGGGGCGAGAGCGAGAGCGAGAGCGAGATCTCCGTCCGCCCCCGCCCCGCCCCGCCGCCCCAGCCGCCGCCAACGGCCGCCGGGCCGCGCTGGGGTGGGGCGGAGGTCGAGCTTCGGTGTCCTGCCCCTCCGGTTCCGCGCCCCGGCTCCGCTCTCGGCCCCGCCGCGCCCACCGGGAGGGGCTCGGCCCGTGTCCGCCGTGCGCGCCCCGGCAGCCAGCCGATCGGGGCGGGGCGCGTGGAGCTGTGGTGCTGCCAGGCGCGGCGCGCGTTGGCCGCAGTTGTCCGTGGGCGCAGGTCGGACGGCTGCGTGTCCGGTCCCTCCGCGGCCGAGCCGTCGCACTCGGGTGGCCGTACTCTGCTTAGACGGCGCCGCGGACCCGCCCTTAGGAAGTCATATGCTTAGGATTTGAGTCCAAAAAGCATCTGCGACAGAGGTGCCGGAAGGCCAGCGGCCCGCGGGCCCGGTCCCCATCCCTCCGGCCGCTCGGACCCCGCCGTCCCCGCTCTTGCTCGGGGTCGGCGGTGCAGGTCCCGGCCCTGTGGTGCAGGATGACTTAGCTCTCGCACATCGCTTCTCTCTTCGCAAGTATTCTTCTCGGCCTCGGGGGTGGCCCCTTCCTGCGTAGCTTTTGTTTTTCGGTTGCTTGCCACCACCTTTCTTTTCCTTTGCGATCTCCGCTCTCGTGGGCGCCTTATAGTATTGAGACTCCTCAAGGATGGTGCCCAGCCCTGCAGCCTCTCTTCCCAGCCCTCTATCTTATCCTGATCTGGGTCAGTTACTCTTCGGGTACCACCCTGAGTGTTTCCCCGTTCTGTACCTGGTTTCTTCAGAATACCACGTATGCTTTAATCTTGGTTTTATCATTCAATCGAGAATCTCTGCCAAGTACTCTTACTCCCTTTTCTTTCTTTGGAGGTTTTTAGGACGTTATGTTTGATCTTAGGACTTTTTACATTGTGCCCGTGTATGTGGAGCCCTAGTTCAGGTGCTCTGTGACTCTGCAGACTTATCCTTCAGCTCTGGGAAATTCCCTTGGGTCATTTAAGAGTTTATGGCTCTCTGATTTTGCTCTTCTGTCTCTTCGAAGAGTTGTTAGTGTGTGGTAGACAGCTTGTCTTGACCCCTCGAATCTCTTGTCTTTGTTCATCCCGTGCGGTTTGTATTCTTGTTTCTGAAGTAGGGCTTCAGTTTGTCTTCCTATCTTGAAATTTTTTTTTTAATTTCCACAAACTTTTATTTTCTAAGGGGGTATTTGGTCTGTTACTTTCTTCTAGTAGCTAATCGTTTATGAATGTATTATCTCCGCGCCTGTGAGGAACTAATAAGGATTCTTTTCAGTTCTTTATGTTCTGATTTCTTGTTTAGTGTCACTTCTTTTTTTTTTCGTAGTTGTTGGCTTGTTTCGCATGACACATACTCCTCCAGTATTGGTGTATGCTTTTCTCCAGTATTGGTAATTATCTTTGTTCAGGCAAGAGGAAGTGCTAGGGAATCCTGGGTGTGTGTGGGTTGGTTTTGCCCCTGGTGACTAGGAGCTTGTTACCATGGGACCTGGAATGCCCAGATGTTTCTCTGGGCCTTTCAGCTTCTAGGAAGCCTCCTTAGTCTGAGAGCTGCTCCTCCACTTTGTCTCTGTAGGGGCGCCAGAGAGTCAGCTCTTGGGTACCCAGCAGTCCCAGGCCCCTTCTGCTTAGGATGCTGGCTTGTGGCCTATCTGCAAGGCTAAGGCCCCACCACTGTGTGTTGTAGTTTGCTTTCCTGGGTTGGAATCTCTCTGATCCAGTCAGAAAGTAATGAAGTCTCTTGCCTGCATCCACATTTTCTTTCTGGTGATCATTTCAGTGGGAAACTATGAGGTCACCTGTGTGGTCGATCACTCACCTGGAAATGGAAATTCCAAGACTTGCTTTCCTCCTTGTAACCTTGGTGCTCTTGCTCCCCTCCAGCTCCAGAGGGACAAGACAGGTGCGAGGTCACTGCCACATGGCTGCCTGTCACCTGGAGTTGAGCTGACGGTTCTCTGGCTCTGCACCCTGGGGTCGCCCGGCAGATGAGTGTCTTATTAAGCACAGAGATTGGTGTGCTAAGCTGGCAGTTTAGTGTGCAGTTGCAGGAGTGCTGCAGGTCATTGTTGCTGTGCTTGGAGCATAATCGTGACGCTGTCCAGCGGATCGCCTCACTTGGGAGCTGTGTGTTATGAAGTTAGCTGCATTTGCCAAATTTTGCTCTTTTCAGAAAAGTTGCAGAAGTATGTATGTTACTGTACTTTTCCTATTTTCACTGGTCTCCCCTAAATGATACCATTTATGTAATGAAGTATCCATATGAAAACCAGAAACTTGACACTGACACAGTGCTACTAACTGTATTTTGGACATCATTCAAACTTCAGTTTTCCACTAACATAACTTTTTTTGTTTCAGGACAACTCAGGATCTCATACTGCATTTAGTTTTCATTTCTCCAACCTGTGATATTTACATAATTCCAAAATACCTCTCAGCTGGGTGTGGTAGTACACACCTATAATCCCAGCATTTGGAAGGTTGAGGCACAAGGATTGCTGTAAGTTCAAGGCCAGCCTGAACTACATAGTGAGACCCTGTCTCAAAACAACAACAAAAAATATCTCCCTCAGCATATTTATAAATCACAAAGGGTAAAATAAAATAGTGGCTTCCAAGCGGAAAAGCTCAGCAGGTACCACCTGAAGTAAGTGAACAAGAGTAACCACCAGTAATAAGATATGGGTGTCAAACCCCCTGTGAGACACACTGAGGACATGTCACTTCTCCGGTGGTGCCAGGAATGCAGTCTAAACAAGAGGAGATGTTAGACCCAAACAGAGGGGCAATCACCAGCACCCTGACAAGTACCCTTCAGAAGTGTTCAGGTCTTGAAAGACAGGGAAATTTAGAATTTGTAGGCAGGAAGAGGGCCAGCTGATGTATGCCCTGGGACCAAGGGACCGTGGGTCTTGTTCTGTGGCTTGGTGGTGGTGGGGCCTGGGAGAAGTGGGGGTGCCAGACCCAAGCTCTGGATGAGTCTGCACTCATGGTTTTATTGATTTCCACCTAGTGTAGCTTATTAATTAGCTTTGGTTTTTCCTCATAATTGTCTCTGCTGTGTAAGTTCTTCATACTTAAATTATACAATTAAGTAAATTACTTTCAGGACAAGGCTGATTTTTTAAAATGTCCAAGTAAATTACCACTTCAGCTATGTAAATCTCAAGAAAATAGACATTTTGTCTGAAGGAAAAGACTCTGGGGATGGGTATGTATTGAGGGTCCCAGTGAGAAGGTTGGATAATAGCTTTAGTAAGTCTTCATATCCTCGGTAAATAAAGATCTTTATTTCCTTTTAGCTCATGCATATGATGGTCATAAAAATCTCCATAATCTGCACTACCAGACCACTGGGACATGTTCCTTCTGGTGGGGCAGGGAGGAGTTTTAGGGCATCTGAGAACAAGTTCCAGAGGAGTCTTCGTTGCAGGCTGCATTACCTTTGTCACCCACATCTGGCGCTCAATTAGGCCTGGCAGGAGGGTGGACCAGGAGCCATCTGTGATCTTCATCCTAACCCCGGTCCCTCTGGGCCTTGCCTTTGACTCCACTGGTCTGTGGTACAGACTGCTGCCCACCCCTCTGTCCTCAGTTCCCAAGCCAGGGACTGGGAACACTGACCCCTTTGCCTCCGGACCTGGTGCAGAGAGACGTGCAGAGCTGTGTGAACAGAATGAGTCTTCGATTCGAGCCTGGAACTGGTCCTTCATCCCAATGGAGGAGCCAGTATCTCCATGGCTTGGAGCCTGAGGATGCTCTTGAGCTAAAATGTGATGGGAACATTGACTGCTTAAGCAGCAGGAAGGTCGTGTACTTGAAGTCTTGTGAAGTTGCAGGATATTGATTCCTTTTTTGAATGAACTCTGTGTCTTTCACATCTACACAGTCAAGAAATGTTCAGTTTGATTAAAAGTATGTTGAACCATCTTTTCCTCATGGTGGGGGGGAGGGTGGATTCATCTGTTGCCCACAGGGAGCCTCCAGTTGGGGAATGGGAAAGGTGGAGCGCCCCGGAAGGAACCTGCAAGGTGGATTGTTACAGTGCATAAGCTGAGGAAGAAGAAAATCTGGCAGAAAAGGTCAGAAAAGGTAAAAAGATGAAAATAGGTGTTAGTTAAATCACTGAAAAAGGTGATCAAATAGAATATGTATGTGAAAATTGATTGCTGTTTCCTTTTCTTTGGATGTTCTGTATCAGCATTTTAAAGATGTCCAGAACAATGCATAGAAAGAGAGTGGGCTGGAAACCAGCCCATTTTGAGCCATTAAATCAGGCCCTTGGGCAGCCTCTAGGCTGGGCCACATACGACAAATTTAATAATAAAGATTTATGTTCCCTGTTGCAAAGAATGCAGCTGTGGCATCTAGTTATTTTTCCTTTTTCCTTAAGCTGGAAGGTAGTAACATAACTTCAAACAAATTTAACCATTTTGGGAACAAAATGGGTTTGGGTAAAACTGGAAGTGAAGACATGGCATGTTTGCTATCGGCTTTTCCTTGTGGTATAAACCACAGTCCTGGTGAATGTGGTGGAAGCCAAGGCGTCTTGAGCTTGCTGAGAGACCCAGGGAAGGAGTCAGGCCACAGTCCCTGCTTCACTCAAATGCAGCATGCGAGTCCACTGGGTTGTACAGGGCTACGATGGGCGTAGCCTTGGCTGGCAGGCCGTCTGTCTTTTGAGTGTGGTCCTTCATTGGTGGGAACCAGGCCTGGGCCTTGGGAATGCAGTGCCACTGCTGCATCACACTGAAATGCTTCAAGTAACACACTCCATGGGGAATCCGCAGAGGGGCTGGGTGTCCTGAAGACGCCGCTGCTGTAGACGGGCAGACCCAGCTTGCAGTTACAGTCAGGCACAGCATAGTGACCCTTAGCCACTGTGAACGGCTGTCCAGTGGCGGGCCCCTAAGCGTGTCACCACATAACTTTCAGAGCCTCCCCCCCGTGACTAAGAGATGCATGACGGTAATTAGCCTTCCAGCTTTGAAATGAAACATTTCATGAATTTTAAAGATTTGTCGGACTCATAATGTTTTTCCAAAGTGAAGGTTTAATATTTATGTTTTGTGATACAGTATTTAACACATTCCTGCCGGCTTGAGCCACTGGTGATACATGCATGACTGTCCCATTGGTGGCATGTATCACCTGTTGGGACTGTCCCTTGTCCCATCACCGCTTGATAGGATGGTTATACATGTACCACTGGTGGTTCAGAGTTGCCGGGCTGTGAGACAAACGAACTACTGCCTCACTGTGAACATGTTAACAATTCTAAAGTTCAGATTTGTTTAAAATACAGTCTTACCACGGGAGGGAAGAGCAGGAAGCTGGAGGGGGTGAAACAAGATGAAGGCAGATGGATACTGCCTGGCGTGCTCCCAGGAGTAACCTGAGCCACCAGTTCAGCCTGATGCTGCTCAGTGAGTTCTCTGGGAGTCTGCATCCATCACTCCCTGAATCCTTCCTCCCCACTTTCTGTAGTTAACAGGAGGTGCAGCGGGAAGAGTTCTGCCTCAGGTCCTGGAAGGACCTCCTGGACAGGGTGGGCTCCTCTCAGTGCGATGCCTGGTTTCTTTCCGGTCTTGGGGCATTTCAGGACTCAGAAGATACCAGAGTCGCTAAATGTGCGGGGGCTTGAGAGCTGAAGTTGGCACCTTCTGCAGAGTCTGGATAAGAAGTCGTACTTGGCTTTGTGGTCGCTGTCACCGCTGCTTGGCTAAGCCTTTCCCACTAAATCCTGCCTTATGTCTGCGGACGGCCCACAGTTGGGCTCCTCCCAGGGGTGGAGAGCAGGAAGGGGGTGGGCCAGGTCCTGGGTGGATGTGGGCATGTAGTGAGGCTAGGCCTTGGGAACAGGGCCCTTGGGGTCCTGTCCCCATTCTCGGCTGTCCCTTGTTACAGGTGCCACCATTGTCTGGGCTTTTACCTTTGAATTGGAGATTCAGGCTGATCTGGAGGGAGTCTCATTTCGCCCCTGAAGGCACTGAGTGTAAACCAGATTTTTTTAAAGTTTATTTTGGGAAAATCTCTGTGTCAATGGCAGCCTTTCAGGAGTGTGATTAGAATTAAATCACCTTATGGGTAGAGAGCGTGTCCATCCTTTTCCTGTCTCTGCTTTTGAAGAAAAAGCCCCTAGTTTTTTTTTGGTGCCAGGGATCAAACTCTGGGTCTTGTGCTTGCTAGGCAAGCACCCTAACCGCTGAGCTAAATCTCTAGTCCTTCTTTTCTTTTGAGACAGCATCACACTATGTACTTTAGGCCAGCCTTGAACTTGCTATGTAGTCCAGGCTGGCCTTGAACTCATTGCTCCTGCTTCAGCCTCCCCAGTGCTTGGATTACAGGTGTGCATCAGCATGTCTGGCGGGAGTTTACCATTTTTGCATATATGTTATCTAAACAACAGGCCTTATTTGCATTTTACATACTGATTATCCTAATAATGCCCTTTATTGCAAAAGAAACAATTCTTTATGGAATTGGTGGACCCTGTTTCCCCCATGAACATTTGCTGTGTCCCACCTAATCATTAATTAGCACCATACTCTTTACCAGGTACAAGTTTGGTAAAATTGACTTTGTATAGGGCCACTGTGAGTAACCATTTTCTTCCTCCATTGTGTTGGAGAGGCATGGGAACCCAAAGTCTTCCCGGGCCATCTGATATGTGGGTGGCTGATAGGGTTCAGGTGTGGGCCAGAATGAGCCTGGCATTACAGTGTTACATCCAGAGGTGGACTGTGAGCTAGAAAGGCAGCTGCCTGCGATCATAAAGCCAGCTACAGTAGAGAATTTTTTTTGTGTCTGTCTTTGACAGTAAAGAAATAAAGAAACTGAGTTTAAACTAAGACAAGACAATTTATTTAAAGGTGGCAAAAAGGGGGAAGAGAGAAGATAGATAGTCACTCCAGTAGGGAGCATTTTTTTTTTTTTTTTTTGGTGCTGGGATGGAACTCAGGGCCTTGAGCTTGCAAGGCAAGCACTCTAACCACTGAGCTTAATCCCCAGCCCTATGCTTTTTTTTTTCTTTTAGTTTTTCACTGTTAGTGTCATTGGTTACAACAGTTTTCACCTGTTCTGCCTAAGAATGTAGTTATTTCATCTCAAGGGGGAGGATGACAGCAGCTAGTCTTGTTATTTACCTTCTTTACAAGCAGGGCTTGAAGTTCAGCCCGTATCAGGACATTCCTTACTGGTTGTCAAGGAAACTGGAGACTGCAATTCTATATTCTTTCCTCTGGGTGTGGCTGCCTGTAGCCCTCTGAGTTTATGGCAAGAGTTCCAGCATACAATATCTCTAGTTAAAATGCAGCAAGATTTTCTTTAGATTTTTTTTTTCTTTAGATTTTATTTTATTTTTTTGGTGCCGGGGATCGAACTCAGGGCCTTGTGCTTGCCAGGCAAGCGCTCTACCACTTGAGCTAAATTCCCGACCCCTTTCTCTAGATTTTAAAAAGAACTTTTCTTGGTAATTATCTGAAAGCGCAACAGGCTCTTCCTCTTCCATTGCTATCACAGATCAAATGTGCGCCTGGAATTCTAGCTGACCTGGGACACCTGGTCTCTTTCCCCAGCCTTGGTCCAGATTGGAGCTCTATGGCCAGATAGCCAGCAGCTATTGGGGACGGAGCTGCGGCCTGCTGAGGACCCTCTAGACAAGGTGTCTCCGAGGGCAGTTGCTCTGTGCATGGTGATGAGGAGCCAGCCAGTGTATTGGCCACTCTTGAGGGTCCCCCACAGCAGGAAGGGGAGCACAACCCACCCGTAGGGCTGGTGAAGTTCAGTCTCCCTGGGTCAAAGACTGAGCATGGTCCACACTCAGCCCGCAGCAGGGGTGTTGCTGCTGCCCTGCTGCAGAAGCCAGCTGATTGGCAGCATCTTGTTGGGAAGTCCCTCAGATGTTGTTGAAGTGGGACTCTGAACTGCCCGATGGGACGCCCAGTGGTCGCCTCACTTGGGGACGAGGAGAGATGCCACACACTGAAAAGCCAGTTTGAGTTTGTTTATTAGCCAGTGGTCGAGAGTTCACTAGTGCGAAGAAGGCCTCTCAAGCCCGGCTTGAAGTTTGACCAGCGCTTTTATACAGTGAATTTGTGGTTACATTTTACAAATGGAATTCCTTAGATCATTACAACAGGTAGGTGTTTATATCAGTTGTCGATGAGTGTCTTAACCATATATCACACTACATTTGGCTAGTGGCATTCCCAGGCAGTTACGTTACTTCTCAGGGATGTCTGTTGGGTCAATTTAGTTAATCCCATTGTTTATTTTTACCTTTCTGCTAAGGAGGGTTCAAAGGTTAGCCCTCCTTAGCACAGCCCCTACTGGTTGTGATGACGACACAGAACCTATCAGTCTCTAGTCGTCTTGTGACTTCTAGAATTTGAGGTGGGGGTCTTGTCACATCCCTCCCTTTGATGCTCAGTATGATTTTAGTAACTGATAACATCGCAACTAGGACTCATCAGGTGGTGCTCCATAACAGTGAGGGAGTAACAGCTGTTTGATTATCTTTTCTTTCACCAATTAAGTTCCCTTATAGCATTGTGGATAAGCAGAATTATACAGGTAGCAAGTAAAACATCATGACTGAAACAAAAAAAAAAAGGGGGCTGGGGATTTAGCTCAGTGGTTAGAGTGCTCACCTCACAAGCACAAGGCCGGCCCTGAGTTCAATCCCTGGTACCAAACAAAACAAAACAAAACAAAAAAAACACCATGACTGATGTGACTATCAGCCCTAAGACTGGGAGAAGCCACGTAAGACATGGCGAGAGGCTAAACCAAGGGCTGAGACTGTTGGCTGTCTCTCACACTGGCAGTTACTGGTTACAACTTTATGGGTTTATTGTAAGCCAGAAAGCACAGAGGGTGGGGATGGAGGAGGGCACAGGATACAGGGAGGAGAATTCCCTGGCAACAGGCAGATAAGCAAGAACAAATAATTCTTTTCTAATTAGGAAATGCCTGGGGTCTTTTAAAGTTTAGGGCTGCTCAAAATGGAGTCAGAATTAAAAATGGCGGAAATCCAGTCATTTTGTTGTTACAATTCCAGTCTTATGGAGACACTTTACTATTAATGTAGCTTCTACAGAGTTAAAATGTAGAAACATGCTCTGCATAGACATTTTGGTGGCTTAAACTTTGGTGAGTCTTCAGTCTGATCAGGTCCTTTTGGCTCCCACAGACAACAGTTCTGATCTTTGTATGTCTCCTCAAGTCTAATAGCATGTCGAAGATGAGGATCTTGAGTAAAGCTGCCAGGACACTGCATCCAGTGCCAAGACCGAACATTGGCCCCTTGGCTCTGAGGTAGTGTGTGTGTGTGTATGGGGTTTGCTGTCACTGAAGCCCAAGCAAGGGCCATGCAAGGGTCAGCCAGCATCCAACGCATGTCCTTTACTGGGATTGGGTTCCTAAGGACCTGCTTAGTCCGTGATGGTTGCCTGCCTTGGTCTCCTCCATTGGGTCCCCATTCTGAAGTGTCACACCTGTGTGTGTCAGAGACGGATAGTGTGAAGTGAGCAGCCCACAGTACGCTGGTGGCCAGTGGCTCCCTGAATTTGTTTGCTTCCATCCTTGTCATTTGTTCTTAGTGACTGTTCAAGGTGGGAGTCAATATTTTTTTTTTCTCTAAAGTGTTGCTTCGTTGGGATCAGATTCCCCCTAAGCTTTGGCAGCTTCTGGTTGTCCAGTGTGGTCCTGAGGTGGGAGTCTCCTGGTTTTCGGTGGGGTAGAGCAGCTGGGCCTCTGCTTCAGGGAGGGACATCCCTCTTGTACGTTTTGCTGTAAATTATGATTGGTTCTCTTCCCATATAGTGTCACTTTGCTATATTATTTTGAAATGATGTTTCATTGAGAATTAGAAATTTTTTTAAGTGATTTGGGATAATTTGCAGTGTTCAGTATGAATTTTTATAGTCTTTTTGTAATATTGGGGATTGAACCCAGGGGTCCTCTACCACTGAGCTGTACTCTCAGCCCTTTATGCATTTTTTTTAAGACAGGAACTAAGTTGCGCTTGAATTTGAGATTCGCTTACCTCAGCAGCTGGAACACAGGTGTTATTTGCCCAGCTTGAATTTTTGTAATCTTAGGGCTAGTATTTCTTACATGAGCATATGTCAGTGGGAAGATATCTTTAAACTTTTTGTTACATTTTCTGACTCATTATCTCAGTACAGAATGAAGTGTAATTGTAATTGGATGTAGATACTGCATCAAAACCAGTATGAGTTCTCTGTAAACATGTAGCTTTCCTCCCGACGAGGTGTGAGCCAGGCCTGTGCTGCTGTCCCCCTCGCCCTCACCTCTCTGGGTGTTTTCCATTCCTGAGGAAAGGTTCCTGTGTGGTGGGAGTGGAGGAGAGCTGCCTGTCGCCCCGAGTGAGCTGTGGACACTTGGTGCTCTCCACTGCTCCGGAGGAGAGTTCTTGAGAGTCTGGAACTTGGAGTCTTTAGAAGTGGGCTTTGCTTTACGGGTATTATTTTTTCAAACTTTGGTTCTGAACTCAGATCAATTTAGTGGGCATGCCAGCATTAAAAGGAAAAAGAATATAGTAAAAAAGAATGTTTATCATAGTAGTTAGGGGTGTGTACTGATTCCTGGAACGTTGTTTCTGTAGTGTAAGTGAACATATGTACTTCTTACTGCAGATCCCGGTCTGATTTGGCTGGAGTCCCCTCTTTGATTTGTGTATTTATTGAGTGAGGTTGTAGCAAAAAGCATTTGGACGAGTCTTGAATAACTTACATGTGGTATGTAGTGTTTTAAAAGACTGTCCTTTTAAGCTACTGGTTTGGGTGTTGTGATATTTGCTAGTTTAAAATCTAGTCTCCGATTCAAGTTATTCCTAATCTGTGGAGATCTGACTAGTTACCTTGCAGCAGGGAACCAACCCACCGAGGAGCCAGGGCACAACTCCTAGCACAGCAACATCAGTGAAGCAGGGGCTGGCTGGGGTGGCTGGGGCTGTGGGATCTGTCCTCTGCGGACAGAGTCCCCCCAGGATTCGCGCACAGAGCAGCTTGGGCGTGAGTCGTGCCAGGCTCCCAGGAGGGTTTCGCTTTCATTGGTGCGTGATGGGGACTGGGAAGTGGTGAGGTGCATGCCCGTGAGGGTGGATCTTGGCCGAACCACTTCTGTATTTTTTCTGTATGGGGCGTGCAAGTTCTGATAGAACTACGAAGCTCACGGGCACGAACACTGGGGCATGGCTGGAGTCTGATGAGACCTTACTGGTGGACCCTGAAATTTAAGTGTCATGTAATTTTGACATCATGAAGTATTGTTCTTCTTTTGATTATTTTCCCAACTATTTTAATTTGTAAAACCCATTCTTGGCTCATGGGCTGTGTGGTCAGGAGAGCTGGATTCAGCCTGTGGGTCCTCGTTAGCATCCGGGCCCAGATCCCATCTGTGGAGAGGAGGGACAGAAGGAGGTCCTGCTTGTGCAGGCGGTGGGGCCCTGCATGGAGGTGCGAGAAGGGTGCTGCAAGACGAGCAAGGCTACGCGCATGTGTGCAAGCTGGGCTCTGTGGGAGAGACTCATTCTGGGGAGAGCACCCCTCGGATTTGATTTGACAGGCCAGACTAGAGGGGCCTGGGTTTCTGTTCAGCCCTGTGTGGTTTGGGAGGGACACCTAGGCGAGGTCAGTGTGGTGTGTCACAGAGAGGAGGTGCCCTAGAGCCATTAGAGCCAGGGTCCTGGGTGATAGCGTAGTCATGGAGGAAAGGTATAAGCAGAGAACAGGGCTGCCAGAAAGGAGTCAGCAGTGGGGGGCATCCTTAGGACTTGGCGACAGTCGCTGTTGAAGGCAGGCAGGAAGGGTTCACAGGATCTTGCAGCTTCTTTCCCAAGGAGCTAGGAGATTGGTGGCCTCTCCTTGAGTAGGACCTTGTGGGGAAGAGGCAGTAGTGACATGCAGAGAGTTCAGTGCAGGAAGTGCTGGGATGGATGATCTGAGTGGCAGCAGCCTAGCAGACTAAAGAGGGCACTTGGGGCTGGGAATTTAGTTCAGTGCTTAAGAGTGTTTACCCAGAAAACACAAGGTCCTGGTTTTGAACCCCGGCACCTACAAAGAATAAAAGAAATAAGGGCACTCGGGAGAGAGGAAGCAGGAGATGGATGTCGCCCAGGAGCTAAAGCCCTTGCCTGCCAGCCCCGGTTGTCCAAGTATGGCTGTAGAGCCCCACGGGTAGCCTGGAGACCTACCCAGGGCTCCACGAGGTCAGGACAGTTTTTTTCATGATGGTGAGAGTATTTGTCTTTCTCTGCGTCACCATTTGCACTGATGGGAAAGAGTTGCTGGTGGTAAAATTGCTGGTGACTAAGCAAGAATCAAGGTGGTGGCCCCAAGCTCTGTTGGTTGTCCTGTTCTCTACAAGTGTCTTTTTCTCTCAGAGGTGTCCTCAAGGAGGGAGTGAAGGCATTCATTTTTGTGAAATCATCCTGGAGAGCATCTCTCTAGTCCTCTGGTGAGGCAAGTGCATGGGGGCATGGTAGATGGCAGGTGCAGGAGCAGCCCTTCTACAGTTGCACTTATTTCATGGACCACAGGGAAAGAAAATCCACACACTGGTATTTCCCACAAAATGAACAAAGCCTTCGAAGAAAACCACCAGCAGTGTTTGCTGCCAGTGATAAGAGTGAATTGTGGAAAGCTTGTGGCTGCTCACCCAAGCTGGACGGTGCCCTCCAAGAGGAGGTCAGCGCTGATGGTCTGGAAGGTGATGAACAGCATGCAGAGAGGCTGCTTACCACAGCCAGCTTCACCGGGTCTCCCCTGAGTGAAGCAACCACTTTGCCACAAGGCAGAACAGTGGTGTTTAAAGCAGCAAGGTCCAGAGCCGCGCGTGGTGGGGCATGCCCACAATCCCAGCACTCAGGAAGCTGAGGCAGCAGGATTGCTGAGAGTTTGAGGCCAGCCTGGCTACACAGTGAGACCCTGTCTCGCACTTAGCGGGTTTGGTGTCACATTTGAGAGCACCCAGGCATGTGAAAGGCTGGTGAGATACTCTTCCTTTCCACCCAGCTGCATCTCTGTGAGCCTGGGTAGTTGTCACAGGCATTGGCCAAAGCGACCATCTCAGTAGACTGAAAGCGATAGCTCAGAGAGTCCAGTTGTTTGCTGGTAAGCCCAGATTAGGGCTTTGTAAAGTTGTGAGATGAAGTCCCTCTTCCTGCCAAGGTTTTGTTATTACTTTGGAAACTTTGGTTATTTTTCAGAAAAAATATTTTGTGTTAATATGTGCAGTACATTGATTTTTATAATTTTAAAGTAAATATTCAACAAACAATATTCGAATAGTGCCTAATATTCAACACTTTTTGTTCTGCTGTCAAATACAGTAAATATACATGGGTATAGATATACAAACTCAAGCTCTTTGAGGGCCTCACTAATTTTAAAATGGAGAAGGGATTCTGAGACCAAACATTTGGAGAACTGCTATCTTCAGGTGTGCGAGCCTCTCATTTGTTTCACTAGAGTTGTGCTCAGGGTTTGATTTCGGCCACACTTACAAAGTTGAACCCCTCGACCCCCAGTCCTTGGGATTCTAGTGATGATCTTTAAACGTATTCCTTGGACTCTTAGAAACCAGGGCTGTGTTCGAGTGTTTGGAAAGCTGCCGAGGGAGCCGTGTTGTGGTCCCTGGGCCCTGTCCTGCAGGTCCAGGGCGGCTGTGGCGTCAGCCAGCATTGCTCGTGCCTTTGCTGCACTGGGCTGGACCAGCAAGGTGGTTTATGCATGTTGGAAGTGGGAGTAACAGGGCACGTTTAATCCAGCATGTTGTCAAACCACAGGGCCAAGGGCCTGACCTCTGAGGCTAGAAGAACCTCAGAGGTCCCTTTTCCTAGTTTGCCCTTTTTCTAGTTTTTATTTTTTATTTTTTTCCTTTTTCTAGTTTTACATTTAAGCATTTTTATGGAGCTGTCTTAAAAACAGCTTTGCCCAATTTTCCCAAGAATAAATTGAAACCCCAAGAAGCAGTATTTCTCACCTCTTCCTCATGTTCCAGTTGATTGTGGACCTGACCACACTTCTGTTCGCTGTTGGCTGCTTCATCCTGTGAACATTCTGCCTTAGACTGATGAGGAATGAGCTGAGCTTTCTCACCTTAGTTTAATAAAAATTGATTTCTTTGCTGGCTTCATAGCTGCTTTCTTTTTTTTTTTTTTTTTTTTTTTTTTGCTTCTGGGGATCAAACTCAGGGCCTTGCGCTTGCTCTGCAAGTGCTCATAGCTGCTTTCTATTTACTTTGTTACTGCTCTAATATCCCAAAAGAACTGGACTAAATGGGACCGTCTTTAACATCCCAGCGGCTGCCTGGTTCCTGGAGACTTTGCTTTCTGAGTTCTGGTTAGCCACTTCTGTAAGTGGAAATGAAATGGGAATTGTCCTGATTTTTGTGGATCATAGACATGGCTGTGGAGTCTCGGGAGAGAGGTAGGACGAGGTGGAGGGCAGGATAAGGGACAGGGGGCCAGGCTCTTCCTCTCTAGGCTCGCTCTGTTCCCAAGCATCTTTCCTGCATAGAGGCACACACCATGACTTGGCATTAGAGCCACATCTCACTTGTGCTTGTTCTGGGCTGTTTCTGACCCTGCAGGGAATCATATTTCTGTCGTCCCTACAGTAAAACTTTTGGACTAGGAGTAGATGATTTCCAAGGTCCTTTCCAGGTTTTCTGCCATGGTGTGTGGAGTGTGACTCTAGACTAGCTGCACTGCAGGAATCTGGGGATGGGAAGTCAGTCGTTCCAGTGGTGCGGGCCCTACCCAGTGGAGCTTCCACGTCTGGACTGTACTGTGCTGCTTCCTGTGGAAAGAACCTTGTCCAAGCCATACAAGACTGAGGGCTTGCTAAGCTCTAATATGAAAGAAACAGCTCTATGAGGAATGCGTGGTGGGAGCAGAATCCATTCTGCCTCAGCCTTCCTAATGAAATGACCTGTGTGAGGCAGCTTCTCTGGGGACCAGAAGACCCGGTGACGGTCCCCTCAGGGAGCAAGGAGCCTTTAGTTAGCTGTTTTGTTTTGTCTTGTTTCGTTTTTTGAGACAGGGTCTCACTATGTAGTTCAGGCTGGCCTTGAACTCACTCTGTAGCCTAGACTGGCCCTGAACTCAAGGCAATCCTCCTGCCTCAGCCTCCCAAGTACTGGGATTACAGGCGTGTGCCACTGTGCTTGACTGTTTAGCTGTTTGACTTACTATGTTCCTTCGTGCACCGAGAGCTGGTGTCTGCTGTGTATTCTTTTTTAATCTTTTCTGTGAAAACTAAGTTTTGTGCTTAATTAAAGTAGCTTTTCTTTTATCCCTATTTCAGTGCCTTTGTGATTTATTTCATGGGTGTCCAAAATATTTGAGAAATAGCGAAATTAGAAATATATTTGCAGTTACATAATTCAGCTGATGTTTATCCATTGTTGACACCTAGCAAGCAGCTTGTATTTTCAGTGTTAACAATGGAATGGTCTTACTTTTAATTAAATTTTTTGATTAGTAACTGTTCACATTAGTGGGGCACTAAGAGGTGTCCTGAGGATCGCCCTCCCCAGGCTTTCCAGCTGGATGCTGGTGCTGCGTCCCTGCCTCAGTGTGTGGCCTGAGCAGGGTGCCTTCGCCCAGTTCATCGCAGGCCAGTTCTTTGAGCTGCAGCAGGGCCGGACCTGTGGGAGGCAGTGAGCAGGGTGATGAGGCCCCTGCCCCAACGGAGTCCATATGTAGTGAGTTAGATGCAAGGTGCTGGGCAGGAAAGAGGAGAGGGGATGGGTGCAGCTGCTGGTGGGGAGCTCTGACTGCTGTGATTCAGTGTACTGAGAAGGGACAGAGACCAGGAGAGACAGGGGCAGGTAGATGCCTGACGCTGGGGGCCTGAGCTGGCCTGAACTGGCCTGATGAGCTTGGGGGGCCAGATGGGCAGGGCAAGTGAGTGAACAGGAAGGAGGGTTCCAGGGAGGCACTGGAGGGGGTTGGCTGGAAGACAGCCAGGGCAGAGGCTGGGATTCTGCACAGTGAGCAATGGAGGAACCCACCAGGTTGGGAGTTCTGGTCTGAGCAGAGGAGAAGTGGGTAATGCCAGCAGCTGAGATGAGAAGAAAGTTGAGGCCTCCTGGGGGAACCCCAGGAGCCATGTGCTGAGCATGCCTGGTGTTCTCTCAAGGTCAGAGCTGGGAGGCCAAGTTTGTAGCATTAGCAGCAAGACATGCTATGAGCCCGCAAGTGGAGCAGCTCAGAGCCTGTGCCCACAGCAGAGTGCCCAGTGCCCAGCCCTGAACAGTCCCCACAGGGAAGTGATACAGAACCAGCAAAGAAGAGCAGCAAGTGGAGGAGCCTGCAGGAGGGAGTGGGAGCGCCTGGCCTGGGCAGCTTTGGGGGAGGAATGGGTTTGGGCGGGGGGCGGGAGGTGAGGAGAGGCGACAGCTAGGACGGGCAGCTCTGGGAGTGTTGATCTGAAGGGCAGTGGAGGAACAGGGCCGGGCTGGGGAGTGGGAAGCCGCCAGCCTGGCCTCCCAGGAGTGCCCGAGACCAGTGGAGGGAGTTCTTGGAAGCGTGGGAGGGGACCCCTAGTATAGCACGGGGGAAGGAAGAAGTGGAGGTTTGGAGGGGAAGAAGAAGTAGGATTCGGTGGTCTGGGAGCCCAGAGGAGTTGGCAGGACAGGGGAGAACAGAGGGGCCTGGATTCGAAGTGACTCTTTCCCTGCTTCCTTCCTCAAACACCTGTGACTGGGCGGGGACCCGAGGCAGGTCAAAGGCTCTCCCAGTGTCCACCGTGACTTGGTAAATAGGTAACAGATGCTGACAGAACCAGACAACTGAGAAGCAGAGCACCAGGGGAGGAGCCCTGGGCTTCTTCCCAAGTGGCTGTCTTCAGGGGGAGCCTGCCCTTCTGGATGGCAGTCTGTTGACAGCCCGTGCTGGTGAAGGGGAGAGGTGGTGTCATGTTCCACTTCTCCACTTGTGTTCCTTCCTGCTGGCAATTCTGCATACCTTTCTGTCATTCTCACTCATGCAGATGACCTCGTGGTGTTTGATAGGTCGTCATACCACTGTTTATTATGCTGTTCCCTGCTGTTGAGCATTCGGTATGTTATGTGGGGTTGTGGGCCCTCTTTTTTCCATGAGCATCCTGGGAGACACGGGTCCTAAACAGTTATTGCAGCAGGAGTCTTTATTGCACATTAATCTTAGTCCAGCTGTTTTATTATATTAAGACTGGACTATCCCCAGGACTTCTGAGAAATGGCAACTTTCATATGCCAAAATGGCAACCGTGTGTAGTGCTCTGCTCCAGCATTTTGGGCTGATTGCCCTAGTTTTTGTATTGAAACTTTCACTGTTAGCAGAATTTTAAATGACTCTTTATCCTGGCAACAGAATCATTTTGAATAAACAAACTTGGATAATGGTAGTGGCCTCATTTGGAAGAGGTTAGGATCCAAGATTTTATGGTGAGTTCAGAGTATTTTCTTAAGCTATTTGCAGAGCTTTTGGAAAGCAGGAAGAATCTTGAATTGGGCATTTAAAGATTGTTTCCACTGGCTGTCCATGAGAGGCGGGTATTTACCATGGTATCTGTGGCCCAGGGGCCATAGGTTGTTTTAGACCTGCTGGTTGGTTATTGTCCTTTCTAATGAGGATGTCCAGCACAGATGGTGCAATGAGAGTTGCCAGCCCCACAGACCTGAGTGAGCCTCCTGGGCTGCTTCTGTCCAGCTCTGCTCTTGGGCCCATCGTCCCCCCGCCCTGCCCGCCCTCCCCGGCTTGGGACCACAGGAGCAAGGTCTCTCTGAGGAGGTTCCTGGGGCTCTGCTCCGGTGTTTGCCTCTGGCCACTGCTTGCTGCAGGCAGGGCAGGCTGGGAAGGAGTTGCCTGGTGGCCAGGGCCCTGCTTGGGTTCTTCACTGAGTGGCAGGGGAGGAAAGAGTCTGGGATAAGGACCAAGAATTGTGGAATTTGTGCAACCTCTAAAACTTTGCAAAATTTGCCTGGCTGTGCTTCTTCATGTAAAAGGGTCTATGTAGTTGTTAGGACTTTTGTTTAGATGTCCCCTCAAAGCCTCATGCAGTCATAGGTGGGGCTTTTCCAGAAGTGGCTGAATCTAGAGTGTATGATTGATTCACGGTGCAGTGCTAGGATTAAGGGTGCTAGGCGTCAGTGTGGATGATTATTAAATCAGTCCACTGATTGGTTTGGCACCACCCTAATCCCAGTAGCTTCAACAGAATATGTAGAAGGGGCAGAAGGAGGCTGCTAAGGTTCCTTGCTTGCTTGCTTTGCTGCCTTCTGCCTGCCATGAACTGTTTCTCCTCTGTGACGCCACCCTGCCTTGGAGCCAGCCAATGGTTGCCTGAAGCCTCTGCGAATTGTAAGCCAAATAAACCTTTCCCCGTTTTACTTTGAGTGTTGGGTATTTTGTCTCAGCAATGAGAAAAGTAACTAAGACAATAATATTTTGCTTTTTAATTTAAATTATTGGTCCTGTGCCTCTGAAGAGCTTTGATACCAATGCAGAATTTGGTTGAGTGGTGCTGTCAGATTGAGGACGACTGCCTTCATTTCTGCCTGTGTTGGTCTCTGCTGTGCTTCCTAATCTGGAAGCACTTGCAGCATTGATCTTCGTGTGGACTGCCATGCAGTCTGCCTGGGATCCTCCTTGGGGGACGCAGGTCAGAGGGCTTAGTGTAGGTCTGGTGGGTCCTTCTGTGTTGGTCAGGTAGCTGCCGCCTGACTCCAGTGCCAGGGGCGGCTCCTCAGGCTGACTGAAGGTCGAGCCCTGTGCTGTTCTCAGCCTCACAGGATTGAGATGACTGTGCAGAATTGAGACTCTCCCGTTTATACCATTTTCACTTGTCTGATACCACCCCACTGCTCTGTATTGAGCCTAGGGCCTTCACACTGGGCCACCTCCCCCACTTTGTCTGTTATTTTAAAATTTCAAGACAGTCTTGCCACGTTGCCCAAGCTGGACTTGAATTTGCGATCCTCATGCTTCAGTCTCCCTCCACCACTATGTGTGGCTTGTCTGATCCTATTTTGTTTTCGTTTTTGTTTTGGAGACAAGGTCTGCTATGTAGTTCAGGCTGGCCTTGAACTTACTATGTAGCTCAGGTTGGCCTTGAACTCCTGGCAGTCCTTTCCTCAGCCTCCTGAGTGTTGAGGTTACAGGTATGTACCACCACACCTGGCATATTTTGCACTTTATCACATGCATTTATCATTTTTTCAAAAACACACTTCCTTATTCCCAGCACTTGGGAGGCAGAGGCAGGAGGATCTCCGCAGGTTCAAGGCCAGCCTGACCTACATAGTGAGTTCAGGGCCAGCCTGAACTATGTAGTAAGACCCTGTCTTAAAAAAAAAAAGCAAAATACCACAAAAGAGGGGTTGGAGATTTAGCTCAGTGGCAGAGTGCTTGCCTAGCAAGCACAAGGCCCTGAGTTCAATGCCCCACGCCCCACAAAAAAGCAAAATACTATGAAAGAGTGAAAAGTGGGAAATTATTTCCTAATTTCCTTCTCATCCCGCGTGCCCTGGCCCACTGAGTGTCTTGTACTCCATCTGGAGCCGGCCTCTGCAGCTCTAGAACGTGTCCTTTCTAGAGCCGGTTACGCAAGCCTTCTGCTGTGTTGTGTTCTTGGAGACTGTGTCACAGGAGGTGCTCCTGGTGGGACCCATCTCTGCCCTTCCGCAGGTGGATGCTACCCCATTGCCTGCTCTGCTGAGCTCACCTCTGTTCTGTGATCACAAAAACCCTGCCTTGTTTGTCTGTCTGTTTCATACAGATGTTTGCACAAATGCAGGAGTTGCTGTGTGTGGCAGATGCAGAGGTCAGAGCTGCGGCCTCTCAGTATCTTGAAGCCACTCCCTGCTCTCCTCAGAGAGTCGGCACCAGTTGTCCTCATAGTGTGGGGCTGTGTCCTGAGCTGCCCCAGCCTTGTCACCCTGGTGGCCTTTGCCAAGCTGTTGGGGAGGGTGGTGCCTTGTTTAGATTTGTATTTTACCAGTTACACAGCAGGTTGAATATCTTTTCATATTTTGACCTTTTGTTTTCTCTGAGAGTTCACTTTGGTTTCTTCAGCTCAGTTTTGAGTAGGTTTATAGTTATTTCGTGTTGCTGTGAAAGGGAGTTAGTGCTTTGGCCGTTGTGTAACAGGATCACTTTTCTTCCGAGAAGCCCTGGCTTTTTCATGGCAATGCAATATTTCAGCACTGCAGCCTAGGCTCTGGGAGGCTGCTGCTGTGGGGCTGGTTGCTGCTGCACCATTAGTGAAGAACGGGCAGAGTGTGTGCATTTACAGACACATGCGCGCACGCGCGCGCGCGCGCACGCACACAAACACGAGTTGACACTTGGTTTCTTTTTAATTAGTATGTTTGCAGAATGCAGTGACCATAGCCATCATGGGGAGCTGGCACACAGACACAACACATCCAATTCTTTTTTAGTCCCCCAGCTCTCGTTTCCCTTCTCTCTCCCTTCCCATATGCAGATGCTGCATCTCCTCCCCCACAATTCTTTTTTCATCCCCTTTCCCTCCACCCCTTGTTCCCCTTCCCATCTGAAAAAGATCCTCTACTTCCCACCATCTGTCCTTTATCCTGCTCCTTCTTTATACCTTGGGATTCTCATATAAGAGAAACCATGCAGTATTTAAGTTTGTGTGTCTGGTTTATTTCACTTAACATTGTGGTCTCAAGGTACATGCATTTTCCTACCTATGGATGACTTAAATTTATCTTTCTTTATGCCACAGTGGGACTCCATTGTGTGTAAATACTACATTTTTCTCTATCCATTCATCTGTAGGTGGATATAGAGGCCATTTCCAAGACTTAGCTATTGTGCTGCTCTGAACATGGTATGCATGGACCACTGTAGCATGATGCCTTTTAACTCTTTCAGATGATAACCTGGAAAGGGACTAGCTAGACCAAATGGAATTTCTAGTTTTAAGGTTTTTTAAAATTTTTTTTTAGGGTCTGGGGATCGCATTTAGGGCCTTGCACTTGCTAGGGAAGCAGTCCACCACTGAGCTAAATCTCCAGCCCCCTTAAATTTTTTTTGAGACAGGGTCTCGCTGTGTAGTCCAGGCTGGCCTTTACCTCACTGTGTGGCCCGGGCTGGCCTCAAACTCCTGGCGACTCTCCTGCCTCAGCCACCCAAGTGCTGGGATTAGAGGCGTGCGCCATCTTGCCCAGCCCAGTTTGTTAGTATTTGATTTCTTCATGACGACTACTCTTTCTGGAATAAGATGGGATCTTGACGTTGTTTTAGTTTATATTTTCTTCGAGCATGTTTTCATTTATTTGTTGGCCAGTTGTATTTCTGAGAAATGTCTATTCATTTTAATTGCCCATTTTTTTGACTGGGTCTTTTATTTTGGGGGGAGTTTAATGTTTTGAGTTCTTTATAGATTCTAGATGTTAGTCCGCTGAGGAATGGCTGGCAAAATCGTTTCCCCATTCCATAGATCGTCTCTTTACTTATTGGTTGTTTCCTTTGCTGTGCAGCTTTTAAATTTAGCAGGGTCCCATTTGTTGGTTCTTGGTGCTGCTTCTTGTTCTGTGGGAGTTCTGCTCAGGAAACCTTTGCCTGTGTCTTCAAGAGTTTAACCTATTTTATCTTCCAGCAGGTTGCGTTTGTTTTAACATTCAGGTTTTTGATCCATGCTGATTTTAGTTTAGTACACAGTGCTTCCACCTTGGTTCGACGCAGTCTTTGGCATGTAGATAGCCATTTTTCCCAGCACCATTTACTGAAGGGGCTGTCTTTCCTCCAGTGTTAGATATGTTTTTGGCCCCTTTGTCAAAGATCAAATAGCGGAATGTGCTTGGGTTGTTTCTGCTTCCCCTATTTTATTCCATTGATCCACATACCTGTTTTTATGCCAGTTCCACACTGTTTTTATCACTGCACAAGTTTACACTTTGAATTCAAATCAATATTGCAGTCCCCAGATGTTTACTAGACTCTTGTCTGTAATCTCTGCATCTGCCCTTCACGTTCTCAAGGACATCTGGAAGATAGCATTGGAATCCCTATACGGTGATTGAAAAATACAGTGAAGGGTTAAACTAAACACATCACCAGGAGCGATGGAATAAGTGTTTGAAATGAGGGGGAGTATTTTGAGGGGAATTAATGGCGAGGGGTCTTTTTTTTTTGGTGCTGGGGATCAAACTCAGGGCGTTGGCGAGGGGTCTTTTACTGTAGTAAATTTTTAAATTTAAACAGTCACTGTATTTTTGATCATCCTTCAGTGACCGAATGTTTACAGCAATTTCTTCCAAATGAAAACATGATGCTATGTCCTCATCTACCTTATTGACTTGATCTGGTACCATGTGACTTCTGGCTCTTCCCCAAAGTCAAAAGTATCATGAAAAGTAAAAGTTTTGAATGGACTCAGGATATCAGGGTGGCCACCACAGCACAACTAAAAACAGCCATGAAAGAGGACTTTGAGAATTGCTTCAGAAATTGGCAAGAACAATGGGATAAGTGTGTTTGAAGTGAGGGAGAATATTTTGAGAAGGATTAATGACATTGTGTTTTTTACTGTAATAAATTTTAAACATTACAGGCCATAGTCTTCGATCACACCTTGTGAATACATATTTACACACAAAGCATTCTCAGAAGGGACTTCCAACATTACTGCTCAATCTGATTACTAAAAATTGTTAAAATTTGTTTTGTATGTGTGATTTCTCCCCATCTTTAAAACAGTTAAATTAGAGTATTGCACTTTCGAATGCTCCCTACTCGTGGAGTAGCTATCTATCATCTCCCTTTCTCCCTTTCCCCCCCACATTTAAATAAATTGTCCTCGAAATAAATTGTCTTCTCTTAAAAAAAAATAAACAAAACAATTAAATTGTACCTGCATGTCAGAGCTGATAGCCGTTACATACTACCATGTTCTTAATAGCGTTCCTTCTTCATTGGCTATAGAATGCTCACTACCAGCCAGTCTTCATGTTGGCTTCAAGTGACTTTGTTTCCTTGAAGGTCATTCCTTCCTTCTTCCTTCCCACCTCCCTCCCTTCCTTCCTTCCTTCTTTTTTGTCTCCCTTCCTCCCTTCTGTGCTGTGAATTGAACCTAGGGCCACACACCTGCTTTGTGTCCAAGACCCAGGAGACGTTTCTTGAGTTTGTCTTTAGTATTCTATTTTATTGCTTTGGCTTTTACCGTCAGAATTTCCTGTTATCTGCATGTTAGATCTTCCTTGCATGTCTATGCTTCTTTTTTTTTTTTTTTTTTCTCCCCAAAACACAGTCTGCTATGTAGTTCACGACTGGCCTTGAACGCGGACTCAAATCCATCCTCCTGCCTCGGCCTCCAGAGTGCTGGGATTACAGGCATGCAACTTCATGCCCAGCTGTGCTACTTTTTCTTGAACTCTTTTCATCTGTTTTACTTCTTTTATTCTTAACTTTTTCTGTATTTCTTCATTTTGTTAAGAAACTGTTGTGGGTTTTTTTTCTCTTGGTTCTAATTTAGTCTTTCTGAAATTATTTATTCAGGTCTGTGTGGTAATAGATTATAGTTTGAAGAAATTTTATTGCCTCATTTTTATTTCGGAAAATAAGATTTCTCAAGGCCTAATCAAAGTGTTGTAATAACTAAGAAGAAAGTCACAGAAGGGTCTGGTTGGGAGATTTCTGGACTTGGGATGTGTGTCACTGTTGGAGACCAGTGGTGCCCCGTGGTTGGGACGCTGGCTTTCTAGGGTGTGGTGATCCTAGCAGATCTGAGACCCCTTGGGGAGCAGGTACTGGCAGGATATTTGCTGTCTGCATTTGAGACCCGCTGGAGACTTTTGGCTTAGGGGATGAGGTTTCTGAGCCCATTTAATGAAGAGAACTTTGCTTTCTACGTGTGTGTGGTGCTGGGGATCGAACCTGGGGTGTCACATATGCTAGGTATGTGCTCTACCATTGAGTCACACTTCAGGCTGGGAAGGTGACCTTGAGGGTGGTCCAGGGACGGAAGGGAACTAGAGAGGCTCTCGGGTGGGGACTTCTACAAGTCATTAAGGAAAAGGGCAGTGAGGAAGTTTTCCAGGCCACTCTTGATGTCCAGAGAACACTGACCTTTGGCGTGGTCTGGGGCAAGAGGGACCCTGGCTAAAATACTCTTCTGGAATATCCTGTATGCATGTTAGTTGTTTCTGTCACCTCACATGTCCGTCTTTATTAATTTTCTCCTCCTCTCTCTTGGGCCTTTGTAGGTGACAGCCACCAGGCACTCTGTGAGGTGGATTCTTACTCCTTGCCTGGCCCCTCTTCTCTCATTCTGGATGATGTCAGAACAGGACCTGGCGGATGTGGTTCAGATTGCAGTGGAAGACCTGAGTCCTGACCACCCAGGTACAGAGCTGTGGGACAGTCGGCGAAGCATTCCTCTCTTGCTCCTTCAGAGCCGATGCCATGCTAGTAGTTCGCTGTCCTTCCGGTTAAGCGGGAGCCGTGTGAGGTGGTGCCCTGGGAGGCTGAGTGGGTCATGAGGTTGAGGCCCACCTGGAACACGCGAGACTCTCTTACAGACAGACAGATAAACACACAGTTAAGCAGAAGGAATGATGCATGTCCTCTGTGAAAATGCAAATTATGGAGTATGAGCAGTGTTAATGTGTCCGTGCCCTCCGAGGTTTCCCCAGATCTGTGACCCAAAGGGACACGGTTCACCTGGTAAATGTGGTCCACCACATGCATCTCATCCCCAGCAGACCTGAGATGAAAATTTTCTCCTCATCTAAAGTATGAACCTTGTAACATTTCAAAATGTCGTCCCACTCATGTGGGCAGTCCAGGACAGTCCAAAATAGTTCCAGTGGGCAAGGAAAGGCAAGGGCGGGGTGGGCCGGGGGCCTGCTGGGCTCTGTCTCTGCAGAGCTGGGTCAGTGAGAGGATGCCATCTTCAGCCTGTCTCCCAGCGGCCTGCTGGTGCCAGAGCCCAGCTGCTGGACGCGGAGAGAGTGTGAACAGGTTCGTGTGGGAGGATCTTGTGGGCCAGCCCGAATGCAGTGACGTTAGTTCATGTGCCCCTGGCCATGTGGATGCCCCGAGTTCACTGCAGGCTAGGGGTGCAGTCTAGGGTGTGATGGGGAATGCATACAAGGAAATGGTTATAGTAAAGAGCTGTATGCCTCTTCTTTGCAGGGAGGGGTGTTGGGGATCAAACTCAGGCCCTTGCACTTGCTAGGCAAGTACTCTGCTACTTCAGCTAAATCCCCAACTCCTTTATACCTCTTGTGTATTATCTCACATGGCTTTCCTCGACATTTCTGGTTTGCATTTTCTTTCCTCTAACAGATTGCAAATAGTCTTGGGCAGATATTTGACGTTACTTTCTAATACCCCACAGTATATGATACACAGGTTGGACTGATTCAGCACTTCATGTGTTGTATTTCTTTTCTATTGCTCAAATGATCAAAAAGTTAAAAAAAGTATAGTCAAGAAAGAAGAAGTAATAAGAATCTCCTTTAATCCTAGCAATGTAACTGCATGTATGTTCTTCCAGATTTTTCTTTTTTTTTTTTTTTTTTTTAATGGTGAATATTTAAATAAATTTATTACAGTAAAAGACATATTGCCATGAATTGCCCTCAAAATTCTCCCTTTTAAAAAACTGCCTCTTGCTTCAAACACACTTATCCCATTGCTCTTGCCTCTTTCCGAAGCAGCTCTGGAAGCCCTCTTTTGTGAATGTCTTTAGTGGCACTGTTGGTGCTGCCTTGGTGTTCTGAATCGATTCAAAATGTTGACCTTTCATAGTCATTTTGACTTTGGAGAAGAGCCAGAAGTCACATGGTGCCAGATCCAGTGACAAGGTAGATGAGGACACCTTATTATGGTTTTATCAGCCTGCCTTTCCACTGGATGGCGATTGGCAGCAGACTTCACCATGCTTTTTTATCACACCTCTGTCTCCCAAGTGTTGAGATTACAGGTGTGCACTTCCAGATTTTTCTTGTTTCCATTTAAAACAAAGATCCTCCGACTTTGTGTGTTCTGCTGCGCTGGTCTGAATGTAAGCAAGATTGTCACTTGCGTCAGGCCTCTCTTTCCAGTCAGCAAATAGTGACAGTGGGTGACGGTCAGCTCTGGTACACGTGCACTGCAGGTTATTCCTGTTGGTGCATACTCAGATTCCTGGTCTTTTCCTCTCAGAAGTGCTGCAGTAAACATGCTCATTCGGATGTTATAAACATACACGATGCATGTGTGTGTATAGAATACACACTCCTGTATGCTGATGCTCATCTCTCTTCTAAAGCGATTATGGCCAGGTATTGCTGAGGGAGTGGACTGGTGCAGATGGAGCTGTTGGGGAGGGGCCCTGCCCTTTCCTCCAGGAGATGTATGTCACTACACACGTATGTGTGATGTGGAGTGAGTGTTGGGTATTTCAGGCAAGAAGTGAGAAGAAAAACTGATGCTGTCGTGAAATGAAAATGTATTCATGGCATAAAGTTTAAAAAAAAAGTTGACTATAAAATTTCATCTGTATTGTAAATATGTAAACTTTCACTCAGCCTCACTGTGGGGCTGTTGGATGGGCGGTTTGGCGCTCCCACCCCAAGCCAATGTGACATATAGAGAGAGTGCATTTGATGTCACGGTGAAGTCATAGCAGACAGACTTGATTTTAAAGCAGGGAGAAGCCGGACATGGCGGTACATGCCTGTCATCCCAGCAACTGGGAGGTTGAGGCAGGAGGATCACTTGAGTTTGAGGCCAGCCTGCACTAACTCCCCCACCCAAATTGTTTTTTAATTTTTGAAATTTTAAAAATAAAGTGGGGAGAAAAGGTGGTAGCATGCAGACATTCAAATGGGCACTCAAGAAAGTGTTGAATGGGTAGCTGTAGTTTGGGTTCGTGGTAGACCTGGTAGCACATTAGTAAAAGACCTGAGATCTCACTTTTTTAGGGATTAAAGAGGGCTCCTCCTTTTTGCCTGATGGTGAATTTTAACTTTAAACTTAATGTAAAATGTGAACTAGGCCGTGCCATTTCTTATTTAACCTTGAGGTAATTATGTTTACTAACTTCATATTAAAAGAATTCTGTGAAACTTTCCATGTTTAGTTGTTTGTCTCCATCATTGATTTTCAGTTGTTTTGGAGAATCATGTGGTAACAGATGAAGACGAGCCTGCTTTGAAACGCCAGAGACTAGAAATCAATTGCCAGGATCCCTCTATAAAGGTAAAAATGAGATTATGTGGACTGAGTTTTTCTGCCATAAACTGGATGGCTCAAAGAGCTGAAATTTATTCCCACCCAGTTCTGGAGGCCAGAAATCTAGAGTCAGGGTGTGGGCAAGGCCAGCTCTCCTCCAGAGGCTCCAGGGAGGGTCCTTCTCTGCCTCTTTCAGCTCTTGGTGGCTCCAGCCGTTCTTGGCCACATGCCTGCAGTTTTTGTCCAGGCCCACCCTAATCCAGGCAGGGTGAGCTCACTGGTTTAATTACACTTGTCCACCTTGTAGGTTCAGGTGCATCCACCTTGTAGGTGTGTGCATCTTGTAGGTTCTGGGAGTTGTGGCATGGAGATGTCCTTTCTGGGCATCACCCTTCACCCTACCACATAAGGCCCCGAGGCCATTTTCCCCTGCAGTGTGGGAATGAGCTTTGTCAGACTGGGACATGTCTTCCTGTGGACCCAGAGGCTGCTTTGGGTGGGCGGAAGGTGAGCAGTCTCTGCAGCTGTGTTGCTGCAAGAGTCGGGTTGCTTCTTTCTTGCCTGTCATCTGAGCCACCAGACCCCAAAGTCCACTGGCTGGGATTCTTGGATCCTCTCACTCAGTCAGTGACTTGTCTTTGGGTCTTTGAATTTGCTTGTTGGTTCCAGTGTCTGCAGAGTAAGAGGTAATACCAGCACATGAGAGATGTTTTTTGAGACCAGCGTAAATGGAACTGTCACTTTTCATATACTCTCTATTTGTACAGGACATCTGTTTAGAAATGTCCAGTTCATTTTGTTAGCAAGGAGAAGCAGTGTAAGCTTAATTGGGCAGTTTAACAATATATTCACAATAACTCTACATTATCACATTTTAAAATAAAATGGAATTATAATTTTATCACAAGACACATTCATAGTAAACAACTTAGAAATGTAGAAAGTAGAAAGGAAAGTAGCTGCTTCAGTTTTGTTGACATCATGGACAGAATGAATTGCAAAACTCAGGGTGAGGACAGTTACAATATAGACCTCGCGATGTCTGGGATGGTTTCCGTCCCCAGGATAGTCACAGGCCACACAGTGCCTCAGGGCAGAAGGCCAGGAAGTCACAGGACCTTAGCACCAAGGCCGAGGGCCACTGCCTCAGCTTAGTGTGGGAGGCCCTTCTTCTGCCTGTTGATTCTTTTGGGATGAGCATGAGTCCCGTCTACCCTTGCAGCCCTGGAATGAGTGGCTCTTAGGGAGGTCCTGTGTGGTTTGATGTGAGCCCCGTGTGTTCCTGGTGGCCCCAGCAGGAGTGGCCCTTGGGGAGGGGAAGCCACTCCTGTCTGGGCTGTGTGTTGAATTCCTTTTTGGGCTTGGAGACCTGCACAGTGCTGCCTAGGCAGTCTTTAGGGCGTGGGCCCAGCTGTGATCAGACAGGGCTGCTCCTCTTGCTAGCCACTAGGTGGCAATCTTGCTATTCAGAGCTCGCCCAGGGGCCTGCCAGACTTGAAAGCCAGGCCACCCCGCTGGTCAGTTGTTGCTTCTGGGCAGCTGGTATGATGCAGACATGCAGTTCCTGTGGTTTTTAGGATGTTTGGATGTGAGCTGTAGTCAGGTTTTGTTGTTAGAAGGATTTCCTAGCTTAGGTGTGGGTTTACTGATTAATTTTATAACATGTCAATGACCATGGAGGTGTTCATCTGGTGGATTCGCCCATAGCTATACTGGCCACCGCACAGGGAGGTGACCTGGAAAAGAGCACGTTTCTGCCTCATGAGTGTGCGTTTGTTGCTCACATGCATCTGGTGGAAACTGCATCGGTAATCTTGATGCAGGACTGTTCTGCTGGGCAGATATCCTGACGTTAGGGGGACGTTGCCGGGTGGCCTGGAACTCTCCTCAGTGTCCGAGAGGCCCTTTCTGAAGTTTGTCTCTGTTTCCCTTCCAGTCTTTTCTGTACTCCATCAACCAGACCATTTGCTTACGGTTGGACAGCATTGAGGCCAAGCTGCAGGCTCTGGAGGCAACATGCAAGTCTCTGGAAGAGAAGCTGGACCTGGTCACCAACAAGCAGCATAGCCCCATCCAGGTCCCCATGGTGGCGGGCTCCCCGCTCGGTGCCACCCAGACCTGCAACAAAGTGCGATGGTAAGGACCGAGGTGGCGGCTCCCTGAAGGCACTGTGGGGAAAGCACTTGTGTCCCAGCCCAGGCTCTCACTGTCACTTGGTCTGCTGTGTGACCAGAACCGAGCAGGGGCTCCTCCTGGAGGGACCTGAGCTTGTTTCCACTTTCCTTTTTGATGATGGAAGCCAGACTGTGCCTCTTGCCTGTGCACCTAACCGCTAGATCTTTGCAGCTAGGCATTTGCTTCTTTTCTTTTTCCACCTCTATCTGGCTGGTCTTTAGATAATTTTCTTCCAATGTTGTGTTTATAAATTTCACTGGAATCCAGCAAGCTTTCCGTTTAAGTCCATGGGTTGTTTTTTGTTTTGTTTTGTTTTGTTTTTTTGTTCCAGGGATTGAACTCAGGGCCTTGCGCTTGGTAGGCAAGCGTTCTAAACCACTGAGCTAAGTCCCCAGCAAGTCCATGGCTTTTATTGTGTCCATTTAAAAAAATATTTAGAGCTCCCTCTTGGAGAGTATCTGCATAGTAGCTGATGTGCCATTTGAACTGGAGCCTTATGAACAGTTCAGTTAGACTGGAAAGATGTCCCGGAAAGTCTGACCACTTCTGTGCCCTGCAGCCCAGTGGTGGCAAACCTGTGGCACTTGTGCTGCAGCAGGCCAGTTGCCACAGCAGCCGAGAATTGGGCAACAGTTGTTTTTTCTAAATTGAAACCTCAGTGTTCAGGTTTAACTGCATTGTTGGTACTTTGCGATAAGTTTTGGGTTGTAGTTTGGGCCCTTGTCTCTAAGACATTTGCCGTCACTGCTGTAGGCCAAGGCAGCATGTCGTGGGACACACTCACTCAGGCTCTGGGTGGCAGTGGCCACGAGTTCTGTAGCATGTTTATCCTACCCACGAGTGACTATGAAGAAGTCACATTTGTGGTGGGGGCTAAATGTCTCTTTGTACTTGATCTGCTCTTGAAGCCTCTTGATTGAGGGCTGTCTTGGAGAAGTGGGACAGTGGTGGGGGCCTGCAGAGGCCTTAGTGCCACTCTGTGGTGGCTACTGGATGCCACTGAGCCCACGTGTTCTGGGGTCAGGTCAGTGTGAGGCGCTCTGTGGACTCGAAGAAGACCTGCGGAGGGAGAGGAGGGGCCCCTTTGGTTGTGGTTTTGCATGTCCCAAATGTCAAGGTGACTACTCCTAGTTTTTCTGGGGCAGCACCTGATGCCACCTGCTGTGCTAGCATATTTCACAGTGCCCCCTCCACTCCTATAAGCGCCCTGGTATTTGCAGCACCACCTGGCCCCTGCTTGCCCCTCCAGCTAGTGGTGGAGGAATCCCAGGATCTCAGTTCCCACAAGGATATGGGGGTGGTTCCTGTAGCTACCATGAGATGGGCCCAGACCCTTCTGCACCATGTTGCACAGCTCCCTGTGTATTCGCTCCACACACACTTGGCCTGCTCTCAGTTTAAGCCCTCTGTTAGGCTTCCAAACCACTTGACCCAGTGCCTTTTTTTTAAGAGCAATTTTGTTCTGAATGCCTGCTTATCCTAAAATGCAATGCTTAGGAAGTACGATTTATAACTAAAAGAAAAAAAAATTGAGTGCTCTCACTGTAATGCAAGAGAAGTAAGAGGACCGTAGTGCATCGTGAAAGTGTAGATTTCCACATGCAGATGTCCAGCAGCTGCTCAGCCCTGTGCCCTGCCTCACATGAGGTGTCCTGGTGCAGCCTGCTGGCTTTACACTTGGGTTGCACACACTGGCTGCTGGTGGAACAGGGCAGAACAGGAGCAGTTCTTAATGAGATTTCTAAGAAAGCATAATTTTTCTATGCTAATGCAGTAGTTGAGTTCCTGGAAAGTCCAAGTCATATTAAAACTATGCTGAAATGTTTTTTGTGTGAAGGTTGAGTGGAGTAAGATTAAGGGTTCTGAGAGTGGGAGGCCTGTTCTTTGCTTGGGAAGGCTTTCTGTTAGGTGAGGAAGTATGTCTCGGCCTTCTCAGCCGGTGACCACCAAACTCTGGTGACTCTTCCCATGCCCGCCCCCGAAGCACCTGCATCGAGTGCTGTTGTTCACAGGCTGAAAGAGGCCGATGACCCGATCCTGCACCAAGAGCCTCTTGTGTCCGTGGGAGGCCTCCCCGTGCTGGCCACCAGTGTGCTCGTGTCTGGCCCTGCTGTCCTTCCGCTGGGGAGAGTGTGCTCAGACTCTTCTACGTGGGTCCCAGGTTGGGCCTTGGTGGTTCTCATGGGGTCCTGGTCCCTCCTCGCTGAGGAGGAGCTCAGAGCTGGAGGAGGCAGGCTTGAGAGCCCGTGATGTGGAATTCCCTCTGTGCGAGGCGGTGTAGGTCTCTGGGCATCACAGTTGCCCTCCCTGACACTTGGCCAAGTCACACAGCTGATTGCAGTGCCAGGTTCCTTGTCTTCAAGAGGAAGATGCAAAGGTGACGGCTTCGTCCGCTCCGCTGCTTTGGTATCATCCCACAGGGCCGTGCCCACCCTTGCTGGCGAGCTGCTGCTGAGAACTTTTAGGGAGAAGTAAATGTTAAGAGCATTGTCCCAGGATGTCAGTGAAAAGTAGTGCATCTAAAGTAGAAAGTCACCCATGAATAGACACACAAGTGAATGGGAATCGTATGTCTAAAAGGTGGGACAGCAGAGCATAGAGCAGTCCTCAAAAACAACCAAAAATTGGTTAACATTCTGAGTAATTAGGTAGTTCTGTGAGGTATTTTGAGCCTCACATATTTAAAATGAAGTATATAAGTCAAGGATTGTCTTATATCCAAATAATGTGCTTTTAAAAATAACTTGCAGCTGGGTGTGGTGGCCCACGCCTGTAATTCTAGCACTTGGGAGGTTGAGGCAGGAGGATCACCACAAGTTTGAGGCTAGCCTGGGCTATGTAGTGAGTTCAAGACCAGCCTAAGGTACAAAGCAAGACCCTGTCTCAAAACAAACAAACAAACAAAACAACAAAAAAACAAAAAAGCTTGGGCTGGGGATTTAGCTCAGTGGTTAAAGTGCTTGCCTTGCAAGCACAAGGACCTGAGTTCGATCCCCAGCACCAAAAAAAAAAAAAAAAAAAAAATGAAGAGACAACCTACAGAATGAGAAGAAAGCTTGTGACTCCTTGGGTTTACTGCTCACTTGCTGTGAGGGGTTTGCTGGGAAGTCTGAGTGTGGTCTGGTGAGCTGGAGGTCTGTGTCACCCGGGCCTTTCCGTGGTGAGGAGCCCCCTGGAGAGCACATGGAAGCTGCCTGCAGGACCTCTTGTCTCTGGTCCCGAGAGGCTGCTTGAGACCAGACCTCGCAGCAGGAGGACGCACCACTGAGGCCCTCTGCTCACTGCCACACACCCCCTTGCTGGTTGTTTCTCACTCGAGCTGCCTGGACTGGTCTGCGCTGTTGACACTGAGAGTGTCTTCTTCCTTTTACCCCTTAGAGCACAGGGGGCAGTGGAGTCCTGCCAACCGCAGGCGGTTGGCATTTCAGATCCAGATCTTCAGATTCTGCACCTGAATGAGATTCTTCAAATATATTCAAGAAGAGAAGAAAAGAAAGCCTGTTTTCTCTGAAGCTAGAGTTTCCTTCTTGTAATAAAAATGTTTGTGAGATTACCGGGGTGGGTTCCATCCAATAACAGTGTTGTACTTGAAGACAAGGGAGATGAGCTTTAGGTCCGTCAGATAGGCACTTTGTTTCTTCCCACAGTTGTGCCATGATTATTTGGATCTGAGTATTGTAACTCCAGGGCAGTGCCAGGAGGTCTTAACTTTGAAGAGGTTTGGGGGAGGTATTAGGATCAAGAATGAGTTAAGTCCCTTCTGCCACCCCCTCTCTGACTGACTCTGTCTTGTTTCCTAGAAGAGCTTTCGATTTAAATGTTGATGGATTTTCAAAGGAAGACTTTTGTTTTCAATCTTCTTCTTTTTTTGGAGGGGTGCTCATAGCTTCTTGGTCGAAACATCTCTGTTGAGCATTGCCAGTCTTAGCTGCGGTGCCCTGTGTCTAGTGTTTCCACTTTGCAATCATGGATATTCTGTCAAAAGCCTGCATCTTGTAGGCTTCAGAGTGTCCCAGATTCCAGGGAGCTGCTTAAATTGTAGAGAAGTGGTTTGGGCTCAGCCGTGTCAGACTTGTTTAATTCTCTCATATCTAATTTATTTTTTGGTGCTGGGGATCAAACCCAGGGCCTCGTGTTTGCTACGCAAGCGCTCTACCACTTGAGCCAAATCCCCAGCCCCTCATATCTAATTTTGAATTTTGGTTGCTTCCATTGCCTTTTATGACCTCTCTTCCTGACCAGTCTGTGCTGCCTTGCACAGCCGCACGCTTGTGGGTGACCTGATCATGACATCCTTGTGTGTTGGAGCTGAGCAGCGACCAAAGGAAGCTGCCTAGGGAACCGTTGACATCATCCGATGATGGCAGGATGCAGCCTGGCAGCCGGAGCTGGCAGTAGACCTAGGTGAGGCCTGAGCAGATGGTGCACACTTAGTGTCGCTGTCCCTTGACCTTGCTGACAGCTACGCTGACTCCAGGTCACGCTGGGGGAGTAGACTCCTCCGATTCACGAGCATGGTGCCTCCCCAGTCATGCACACTTGAGTTTCTCAGCACTGCTGCAGTCTTGAGCACGCAGCTTCTGTGCACCTTTCACACGCTGAGCTCTTAAACATGCTGTGCTTGTAGAGGCTGTCATACCTGCGATTAACTTGTAAACTTCAGTCTCCAGTTCTTCAGTCGTCATTTCCACATTCACTTTATTTTTTTTAAGTGCTTGCCTAACCCATGGCCTTGCATGTGCTGGGCAACACTCTACCCTGAGCTACATCTCAGCCCCCAAATCACTTATTTTCATAGTTTCCTGTAGGATTTTTAAAAATGTACATGACTGTGTTGTCTTCTAGTAGAGTTTTATTTCTTCCTGTTGAATTTCTGTACTTTTTCTTTACTGCACCCACACTGGCCTCGTACCAGTGTTTTCTCTCCTTTGTTCTGTTTGCTCACTCCCAATTTTTGGGCGAGGTCCTCACTCAGGTCTTTCAGTAGCAAGAGTGAACCAGCTGTGCATTGTTCAGGATGCTCTTGCACGGGCAGGGCAGTTCTCTTCCGTTCCTTGTTCTGTGAGGTTTTTGCTATGAATTGGTCTTGTGTTTTCCGTATTATCATGGTATTCTGATAGTATCTTTCTTTCTTTTTTTTTAAACAGGGTTTCACTAGGTAGCCCAGGCTGGCCTTAAACTTGTGATCGTCTTGCCTCGGCCTCCTCAGTCTTGGGATTATAGGTGTGCCCCTACTGTCCCTGGCCCGTAGTATCTTTTAAATGTCTCTAGGTCCACATGGTATTTAGGCTGTAGGTCCTATGGGCTCCAGTGATCTGTGACTGTTTCTCAGATTTTCCTTGTTTTTGATGACTGAGAAATTCTGGTCTGGATGTCTGGCTGTTGAGATTTGTCTCATGCTTTCCTCATGGGTAAAGGGATTGTGGTCAGGGAGGGCGCCCCAGAGGTGACACGCCATCACAGGGTGCCAGTGTCCTCCCAAGCATCCATCCCGGTTCCTAGGAGAGAAGAGAAGGTACGTCATTGTAAACAGCTTGCTTTTCTGGTTTGAGACTCGGGGGAAGGAACCTGTTGTGAGGATTCTGTTGTGCGTACTGCGGCTCCTTGAAGGGCTGGGTCCTGAGCTTTTCTTTTCTTTTCTTTCTTTCTTTTTTTTTTTTTTGTGGTACTGGGGATCGAACTCAGGGCCTTATGCTTGCAAGGCAAGCACTCTAATCACTGAGCTAAATCCCCAGCCCTTATATGATACTTTGTACGTTTCATTAGATGTTGAAAAAATTTTTTAATGCTAATTTATTCTTACCCTAAGGTTTTTTGTTTATTTTTTTGATTGTGGTTCTTGTGAATTTTTTTAATTTTTAACTTGCAAGCCATAGAGACCATTTAGAACAAGGTCTGCCTATGTTTGGTTAATAGGAGTGACACAGTGGTTGGAGAGCTTTGGGCTGTGGGCTGACACAGTGGTGGTGCCTCTTGTTTGTATCTACAGGGCCCTGTGAATGTAGCCCCACAGCAGCCTTTATGGCTCTGATGCCCAGTGTCTTCCGTCACGTGCAGCCCCGAGGTCTGAAAGTATACTCTGAGTCTTCGCCTTCCTGGAGGAGGCACATCTGCCTTGTACATCACTGGCCTGGAAGTGGTCTGCCCTTCTGGGTACGGCATAGCTATGGGCAGTCCAAGCTGTATGCATGAAGGGACAAAAGAGTTGTTTCTCTTTTGGCACGTGGACCAGGAGTGCAAGGACCAGGATATCCAGAGGCATTTCACTCCAGCAAGAGCTTATTTTTTAATTCACTCACACCTGAAGCCAGCAGGCTTTGACTGTGTCTGCAGCACTTGGAATGCATCCATGCACAATGCAGACAGAAGGACCCTTGTCCAGGGGAGACAGTATAAAGCAAAACGTAGTAAGCCACTTAATGGAGAATGGGTGGAAATCATAAGAAAGAATGCAGAGTGATGGAGGACAGTTAACTGGCTCATGGAACAGACCAGAGGACCCTGGGTTAGCCCTCAATGACTTATGTGCCCTGCTGATTTTCGATGGAGAGACAGAAGCAGTGCGACAAAGAAGGACAGGTCTCAGCAAATGACACGAGAGCAGCCAGACCCCGAAGGAAAGCAAGAAAAGCTCCTTGGTGGATCCTGCTTTGTGTGGAATTAACTTGGAAAAGACCACAGATGTAGAGGTAAAACTGCAGCACTGAGATGAAAACACAGGAGAAGGTCTCTGGGGCCGGGAACGAGGCAAAACCTTAAACCTGATGCATAGGAGGAAAAGTGCCAACTTTTGCTCTGTGAGAGCTGTGAAGCGGATGGAAAGACAGACTTGGAAAGGAGAAGACACTTGCCAGTGCGCAGCCGATGAAAAACAAAGCCTTTCACACTCACTGTCTGCCTGGAAACTGGGCGGATCACAAACCAGCTGTGCCTAGTGAGGAGCTGTGGGGGTGAACAGCAGGTGCTAGCTGCTCAGGATCACGAGCCATCAGGGCGGCTGCTTAAAACCCCAGTGAGATCCTAGTGCTGTGTCCCAGCATTAGGTAAGAAGTGGCCGCAGTACCAAAGTACGACAGTTTGGAGACACTGGAGATCTCCACACCTGGTGGGACAGGAAGCAGCCCTGGAGCAGCAGCAATGGCTCCTGAAGCTCAGCAACTGCACCTCGGGCATTTATCTCAGGGAAGCGGACAGATCTGCACCTAGATGCTAATAGCAGCTCTATTCATAATGGCCCAAACCAGTGAGCACCCAGGGCCCTTGATGGGCAGGTGGTGAGACAGTCCATTGCCCCATGCCGTGGAAACACTGCCAATGTACACTACCATACAGCTCCCAGGGCATCCTGTGGAGAGCACAAAGCCAGCCTGGAAGGTTCACATTCTCAAGGTCAGAATGTGGAGGTGGAAAACAGAGTGGTGGTGGTAAAAGGACAGGGCCAGGTGTGGCAGCTGGAGGGAGTTTCCCAGGGGTGATGGGGCAGTTCTGCATCTGGGTGGCAGCTGCAGAGATCTCTGTGTGGGTCCCAGCTGCTCAGGACCATACACACGCACACATTGTCCATGCATACATGTGAGATGTGGTAAGATCCTCTCAAGGTTTGCTGGCTCCTCCAGGGTATTGTTTTGTGCTGTTGCTGTGGTGGCACAGGGCACATG